>VDFB02089725.1:20284-142548 GCA_007258455.2 Sequoia sempervirens
TCTAGAGCAATGAGTACTTGTTCATAATGCCTAACAAAGTCCTAGAGAATGTCAGGTAGCTCAAAAAGAACCTGGGTGCCCTCTTTTATTTCTTGGATACCAGGAGATGAGTGATTGGCATGAAGGGCCAAAAAAAAAATTTGAGGCACGATCGCCAATTTTTAGCCAGTCCAATCTGGCCTTGATTTGTGCACCTCTAGTAGCATAATTATCTGCAACTTACTTTTTTTGCCTTAATTTGGCCACCCTAACTTGCCATGAAGGGGAGAAAGGGCTAGTTGCTAGAGCCTAAGTGGCTGAGCGAAGGTCAGCCATGGTCGCCTCATAAGATCTATAATGAAAGATGGCTAGCTGGTGCCCATAAATGTGAAGAAACCTTGTCGTGCAAGTAATGGCATCATTCCACCAAGCAATCCATCCTATATTATGAGGTGGCCTACACTCCAAATTCCAAACCATACGAATGTGTGCCATCATGGGTTGATGATACAACAAATATGTGTTCAGGAAGAACTAGGTCTTGCAAGCACAAGGTTGTCTTAACTCCCATTCAATGTGAAAGAGAGATGGGGAAATGATCTGGCAGTGTCACATCCACTAATGACTTAACCAGGAGTGAAGAGCTATCAAAGGAGAAAAAATATTAAGCTGAGATCATGGCACAATTGAGGCGCTTAAATATCCTGTCAAAACTAGCTCGGTAATTACACCAAGTGTGCCAAAAAGAATGAGAATGGTGGCGGACAATATTGAGATCAAAAGCCCCAATTTATTACGCATGTAAAACCATGCCTCTCATTCGCCAGCTTCCCATCTGAATGGCAAAGTACCATATTTTTCCTACGCCATTTCAACCATATTGAAATCCCCACATGAGCCAGGTAGCAACTGGTAGTGAATCAACAATCCAGCGCCAAAGAAGAGATCTTTCAATAGAAACATTCAAAGCATAAACATTAATAACCCCAAAAGAATGATTATCAATGTTAAGAAGAATCCAAACAAGTCGATGTGTGGGGTTAGACCCATGATCAACCACACAATCATGCCACCGTGGGGACAAGAGGGTGATTGCTCTGCCACGTCCAACCTCATGTTCAGAACAAAACATTTTACGAGCTGGCCAAATAGACTGACAAGACGACGCGAGCAAAAAACCAATGACTTTCACTTCTTGGAGATAAATCACTTCAATACCAATATACTTCTACAATGCATCCCTAATAGAATACTTCCTAGAGTGGTCTATCAGACCTCGAACATTCCATGAGTGGAAATTCATGAGTGAAACTCCTCCATATCATCGAAGTCTAACTCCTCAACCAAAGTTGAGAAGCGATTCTGCAAAAATTATGGGGAACTGAGCCAATTTGAATGTTTGGAGAAGAAAATCTTTATTTCTCCTGCACATATTCTCCTTCTTCCAGAGGCAAAGAAGGGTTGTGAGACCACCTTTGAGATCTTGATACGAGCAGAGATTCAGTCGGTTGTGCTATCATGACGGTAGCAGGATGAGGCATAGCCTTAGGCCTTGGTTGCACCGAAGTATTGGCAGACCCAACGTGTGCCTCTTTCCCCTTCACCAAAGGGTTTGAAACTTCTTTGGCTAGCTCAAGGACTTTAGCAAATGTCCTAGAGCCATTGGACTTACTTTTATGGTTCATAACCATTGTCCATTTCTCTGATTTGGCAGCAAAACTATTTTCCTAACGGGGCTTTTCAGAATCCCAAGGCAATGAAAGAGTACGAGGAACTGCCAAAGGGAAATCCTTAATCTTGTGGTTTGCGGACTGACACCTATAACACATGTTCGTAAAATTGAAATAAGTTACTTTATGGGTATGCCAGAGAGCTCCAACTTGAATTTCAATGGACTCCTTCAAATCCTATGAAAGGTCCACTTCGACACAAACCTATTTCTGGGGTCAAGCCTAAAAGAACCTATTTGGTTCAATACAAATGACCTTCCCTAGAGAGGACATAATATGTTGCAAAAAAGACACACAAGGAAAATACAAACCTGAAAACTCAATCCAGACTGAGACCTGCAACTTGGTGTCATCTGAGACAACGAAGTCTCACGTCCACGACTAGAAAACCAACAAAGATGATTGGACATACCAAGGACCATGATTCAGAATTTCCTGAACATGACTGACCTCTGCAAAGTGGAAAAGAAAAAAACCCTTGATTAAATTTTTGACCATATCAAGGCGGACCCCATGAGGGACTCGGGTATTTTGGACCCATTCTTTAAGCACACTTTCAAGGAGAGTCCTCCCAAAAAAATAACCAACAAGAGTATGTTGCTCAAGCCATTGACATGCAGAATCAAAATCTGGCAAGGGTAAAACCACATCATCCTAGGAGTCAAAAGACTTACCTCATGAAACACTTTTCGAACAAATTTTGGTGGTCTCTTGTTCGAAGGGGGAGCTGTTGAGCAAAGTTGTCAAACCACCAACACTAGCAAGAACTGATGGGTTAGAACTGTTTGAAGGCATAATAAAACCAATAAGTCCACAGTAAATGTGGATGTACACACAATAAATGCAAAAATCCTATGGCTAAGGAGTGGTATGATGCAAGAGGGGCCAAGGATGATCATAGACACAAGAAACCCTAGCAGAGCACAAATCCAATCTTCTTTCAAACTTCATGACAAACAATTTTAAATGCACAACATAATTAAATCCTTGTGTTCAAGGAATCACGGTGGGAGTGAGGAAAAAGGTGAAAAAAATGGTGAATGACAAATTGAAAATACAATGAATTAAATATTTAAAATGGTAAATATTTGATGATTAGGATTAATTTGATTGTCTTGCATGCTTTTCAAAGGCTGAGAACCATCGATCGCAAAAATTAGCTTGGAAATGTTCAGATAGGGAACGCCTTCGACGTAATTATTCATGCACCACCCTCTAAATTAAGTAATTATTTCAATCATTTAATTTATCCAAATTTATCTCTTCTCTGAATAAAGAAAATTGCTATGCAAATTCATGAGGAATTAAAAAATAGAATGCAATTTTGAATGCAGGATGGCGCAACACTCCAATATGAGTGCAAGAAATAAATAAATAAAATATTGTGCATTAATCTAATTGTAGAGATTAGTGAAAGGGGTTGTTGCATACATGTAGAGACATTTTAATTTAGAACAACAGATCATGGGAAGTAGAAGGGAAGAAAAGAGAGGCTGCACAATCTAGATGAAAAGGAGGAAACTCCAGCTGAAAGTAATAGAAAATTAAAAATTACAGATAGAAGTGATAAAGGGATGCACATAACAAGAGTGAGAAGATTAAAAAAACAAATTAAATGTTTCTTGGAAGGTCACACCAAGGAAAAGAGATTGATCAAAATGAAGTGAGTGAATAAAGAAAATAAATACCAAACTGTATTGTTGGATATAGAATTTGAAGAATATAGAAATAAGAACAGAGGAAGGTAGAAGGTGTGTAGGAGAGCAAATTGATTTTGGAGATTTAAGGAATCCAATAGAGGTGCTAGGGATGGCTAAACAAAGGTGATATGAATTTGAAAGATAAATTGAAATTGCAGATTATTCATGCATGTAGACAGTGGAACAAAGAATTTAAATTAATCAAATTGTTTTCATAATTTTGATGTCATTTAAATGGAGTGCAATTAAAAATTGTATGGATGTGAAAATTACACTAATTGAATTACCAGTATAGTTTTGTCAATCCAATTATTTTGTTGGCTACGAGTTGTGTAAATTTGGCTTGCATAAATAGTTCTTCACTTTGCTTTGCTCTTAGATATTTGATATGCACATTTTTTCGCCTTTAAGCTCAAAAGAATGAAGTATAGTAGCAATGATGAAAAAACTCTAAAGTTTGTGGTTTCATTGGAAATATGTAGAATGCTTTATTTTAAAGGAATTGAGATTAAATGAATGATCCAAATTAAGACGTGTTGAATAAAATCAATGATCAAGATTGATTGACATATTTAGATCAATTTTTTTAACTCAATGTATTATGAGTCAAGTGAATTAAATTTAGAGTTAATTGATTGCATAATAAATTAAGTGGAAGAAAGATTGAGATTGAAGATGAGTTTGCTTTTTGCATGATAAGATAATTAATTAAATTACAGTTGTGTTTTGCATTTTTAATCAATTATGGAAGGTGCCCCTCCTTCCATCACTTCTATTGTGCCTTTTTGCCTCATCCTTTTCTGCATAACCTGCTCCTCAATAAATTTTATATTTTCAATTTAATTCAAATATGTTCCTCCATATGTTGATAATGAAGATTAGATATTTGTTTTATTAAAATATTCAGGCTTCCAAAATAGATAAATTACACTACACCGAAACTGGAGATATATGTTGACATGTGAATGAAAAATGTTGCTCAAATCTGCCTTTGACCATCATGTAACCGTAATTAAATTCCAAACCAAAAATGAAAACCAATACCAAACAACAAATCAAACCAAAAAAAAAATTGGTTGATGAGGATTGCTAGTTCGCCTAGGTGTTCCTGCATCAACTATGGAAGTAATATCATGTCAACATGGTAAACGTAATGCTTGATTTATTCTAAATTTATCATTGTTGTGTGTATTCCATAGGTAAGTTTGGATTTTATTGGGGCTTGATTTAGATAGTTGTGGCTGTTATTGATGATTTCATGATCTTTGTTTTTATTTTTTGACTTATATTTTGGTGAACCCGACGTGAAAATTTTAATCTTCTCAGTGTTTTTAAGGAATTTTGTAGGTTACCATGCAAGAATTCACTTAAAACCTGTCATATTATTTCAATTATAAAATTGGATGTATTGAGTTTTGCAGAACAGTTTTTGGGTTTTGTAGACCTTAGTCTTACCTTTATGGTATATTTTACTGTTTTCAATTTTATGTAGAATTAAAAAAATGTTATCATGATTTTAAATCTGTTGTTTTTTAAATTTTGTTGTTAATATCTAAAAATTCAAACTATTCTTTCATTTCTAACAAATTCTACACACAATTTTTTGCAAAATAGTTTATGATTTTTGTAGATCTCAATTTTAGCTTTCTAGAATATCTTACGGTTTTGAATTTCATGGAGATGGGGCAAAGTTGTCGCTGTTTTAAGTTGTTATAATTTTTCAATCAAAGAAGACTCAAAATTTGAACCGCAACTGACTGTTGAAAAACATAAAGGTAATATGATGATTAAATTTTTCATGTTTCTGCTTTTCAAAAGTAGAACAATATTTTTGTGCTACCGGTTTGATGATTGGTAGCTTGTGGCAATTTAGAGGATTAGTTTTTACACTTCAAATTTGGGTTTTAAAAACTGACATGCTTGGTTCACATTTAGATTTTTGGTGTTTAAAAATTAACATGAATGATTCACACTCTAGATTTGGGTTTTAAAACATACAACACAACTTTCATTCTGCAATATTGGGATAAAATTAACAGTGTGTTGGAACATGACACTTTTCTATTTGGTGCACTAAAAATAACCTACAATTTACACATTTCTTTAGTGTTACTAAAAGAACCACTTAATTTATGTCTCTTGTGTGCTTGCACGCAAAGAAGTGTTGTGCATAGTATTCTCTCCCCTTGCACACTTGTGTGATCCTGGGTGACGAGAAATAACACACTAATTAATAGTGTGCTATTTCTCATCACTGGGGCATATCGGGGCATCTCCTAAACATGAATTTCTAAATTTTTCTTTGACACAACGCTCAAAATCACATTGTATCAAAGAGAGGCAAAATGTAGATACTTGAAATTGTCCTAACCTGTGAACTTATCTTTTAACACTAATATTCGTCTTTCCTTAATAATTAAATAATATTCATTTTTTTAATTATGGTCTAAAATCATATTTCCACTATTAAATGACTTTATATTATTTAATTAGTTCATTTCAATTATTCTTCTTCATTAAATAAATAAATCATATAATTTGTTTAATTATATCTTTAATTCTTTATTCTTCTTGATTAAATAAATAAATTATATATGTAATTCTTCATTCTTCTTGATTAGTTAAATAAATCCTATTTATTTATTTATATTTTTAATTCTTTATTCCTCTTGATGAGTTAAATAATTGTTTTAATTATTTAATTATTCTATTTTTTTCTCAACATTATCCATTCATAATGAATAAATAAAACATTTTATTTATTTATTTAATTCTCACTTGCACATTTCTTGATGAAATGGGAGACTCTCCCTTTCAAATATAAAACCAAACACTCATACAACACTATGCAATAAGGTTGCAAATAAACATTAACAACAAAATATGGAAGATAAATCTACAACATATATTGATTTTGAAATCTAAAAATGAATTACATAATCATGGAGTTCATATGCTCTCATACATCATGGGTTTTACACACAAAAATCTGCAACTCAACATTTCAGCAACACCTAGATATGCAACCACCAACTCTCCAAAGAATTGCAAGCATCAATATATAGAAATTGTGTGAGAAGAAACCACTATTGGTTTCTCAAAACAACCTTCACAAAACCACCAAGAAAACCTATCACTTTATGCCTATCAATGCTCTCTCATTTGTTAGAATTTTCTCAAACGGTTTATGGGTTTAGTGCACCTCATTTTTAGCTTTTCATGTCATTTTGAAATTCTTAATTTCATTATTGTATGAGAAAGTTATGGCTATTTTACTAAAATTGGGTCTCACAATTATGATCCAGACATGCAACAACATGCAAAGCTTGTGGCCAACATGCAAATGCATGCAAAAAAAAAAATTGAACATGCAATAACATGCATACCAAGTGGTCCCACCTAGAAATGAGATGCCCAAATGGAATATTCCACCATTTATGTTGATTTGTAATTAGAGGTTTACAATTCAAATGTATTTAACCTTAATTACAATTATTCGTGATCCAACAGAATTGCGTGACTATGTTGTTTAACTGTTGAAATTACAGACTAGGTTCACTTTTACATAAATTAATGAAATTACTAATTACTGAAATGTTGTAATTAGAAATCAAATACTGAATTAAAAAATAAACTGAAATGAAATAGAGAGAAAATTAGACCGGAGATAGAAGAATAAGATGGAAGATAGAAGAATAAGACATAAGAGAAGTTAACATAGGAGCTTGATAACAAAGTTCGTCCAATAAGGACTACGTCTTCGGGTCCGCTTTTCAATGTTGGACCGCTTTCATTAATATCGCCAAGCAAAAAAATGCCTTGTTACAATATCCAAGCTCCAAACCCACATAAAACTCTCCCCACAGTCTCTCTCAACACTTGAAGACAATTCAAACGTCTTCGTGTTTACAAAAGTCTCCTCTGAAAGAATTCTCTCTCCTCAAACTCTCACAATTCCAATAATTTCCAATCCTAATTTCCATTACCCATCTCCCCATTTTTCCCTCTTTTTATACACATAATTTACCAAATATGGTGTAAAACCATAGGATTTTACAAATCAACTCTATCTCCCATTTACAATTTGGAAATCCCCCTAATTTAACAATAATCTCCTCAAGATAATCTTAACCCTTTTAACCATTGGCCCTTATAATTTTGGGCTTTACAAATAATTTAAATATATATTTCCCCCTTAATAATTCATGGCTTATATTAAACAATCCTTTAATAAAATAACTTCTGACACTATTTATGGTTATCGAGTTTTAAAATTTTTTAGCCTTCAATTTTATATGGGGGGCTTGGGCTTGGCCCGAGCCCTCCTATATTGGCCTTATCTCTGAGGATTTGCTTAAATACAATACTTATCTGTTTAAATCCCGAGACCCGCAGTGGCATGAGTGGTTAGGAGGAAAGAGTGGGAGATAGGGGTCGGGAGATCGAACCTTTCGATCCCCAAATATAGGAGTTTCTTCTTTAAATATAAACCGCAACCTTTATATACCAAAGAAGCCACATGGGCTAGTGGTTGTGAGGGAGAATAGGAATGGAGGGGTCGCTGGTTTGACCCCTACCAACCATATTTTAAAAAACAACATTGACCTGCGATGGAGCTTGCCACATGGGTGCCACGTGGCGCCCATCCATTGGACCACAATGCACCATATTATTTGCCTACATAAGGACACGTGTCTGTTAGAGATTGGTCTACCTCATCACTTTTTAGTGACATGTGGCACACTATGACTGGTCCACTGCATCATCACTTGCCAGTGCCACATCACCTGTGTAGTTGTCATGTTGACTGTACCATTTGGTCAACCTTCCCTTTTGCAACTTTGTCGGAGATATCTTTCACATACAGGTTCCGTTTGAAGCGATTCAAAAGGCGTCAAAATCGTATTGACGAGCACTATGACATGGAGATGTTTTTGTCCAAATTTGAGATGATCATTTTTTTAGCCTTGCATTGGCCTTGATTTTTCCTATTTGATCAAACCTTTGATTGAGCATAACTTCTGCATACAAACTCCTTTTGAGCCTATTCAAGTTGTGTCAGGATCGTGTCAACAAGCTCTTTCCAATGATGTTGATTTGGAGATATTATGAGAATGTGAAATTTTTAGGTTTTCTGGATCCACCTGGATCATATGCCTTTGAAACATTTACTAGAGCATAATTCTTCAAAAATTACATTTTCAAATCACCACAAGGGAAATTTATAATGTTGCAAATTAAAATATTTATTCTCCTAACCCTTAAGCCCTTATTGAAAATAAACTAAATTAAAATAACATTTTTTTTGGTGATGCAAGATTAGTAGTACCCCTAGATGCTCCTGCATCAGACATCTGGGGTAGGAATTTTTTTTTGTGAATATGGATTCACAAAATGGAGTTGAGTGGTAGTAATAGCCTTTTGAATTGAAAGCAATCCTCAACAAACTCCATCGTTGAAACTATTACCTCTCCTTTATTCTTTTTTCTCCTCTTCCAACACTTAGCTAGAACAAGTAAACTTCTCCTCTAAAAAACTCTAGACTCCATTCTTCTCTCCTCTCGTGGACTTGTATCCACTATGTACCATCCTCCTCCAAATAATCTCTCTACTCCTCTCCTCTTTCGTCGGTTTTGAACCACTACAAACCAACCACCTCCACCAAATCTCTCTTGTAGCTTCCTCCATAGCTGCTACTTGCAAGTATACATCTATATACCACTCTAGATCCTCATGATCCTTTTTCTTTTTTAACTCTTTTCTCATCTCACAATGCAAATCCTTTACAAATTCAACATTATAAAACTCATAAAAATTAGATTTATATAAATAATATATTATAGTGGCTTGCCACTTTCACCTAAAAAAAAACATTATAAAACTCATAAAAATCAGATTTTATCTTGATGACTTTTTTTGTCACAACATCTTCTTCCTCATTGTTGAATGCTATTGTCTTTGTTGTTGCATTGAACAACTTCTTTATCTTTGCGATCTCTTCCTCAAGAAACTCTTGGTCTTCATTAGGTTCCTCATCAAACACTGGATCCCCATACATCACCACATACTTTGTTTTAACTACAACATCCTTAACTACTGCAATTTGGATTTCCCTTTCTTCAATGTTCTCCATTTCGTTAAACTCTTTTGTTTCTACTACAACCTCACTTACCACACACTCTCAAACTTCAACCTCTCAAGTATAGATTGCCTCACATTTGATGATCGGTCTACACACCATACACACTCCACCCCTACGTTCTGGTGCAAACTGCCTCACATTTGGCGCTCTGCCTACACACAAATTACACACACACCACAAGTCTTGGTGCAAACTGCCTCACATCGGCGCTTGTGCCTGCACACTCAAGAACTCCTGCTTTGATACCACTGATAAAATGGGAGACTCTCCTTTTCAAATGTAAAACCAGACACTCATACAACACTATGCAACAAGGTTGCAAATAAACATTAACAACAAAATATGGAAGAGAAATCTGCAACATATATTGATTTTGAAATTTGAAAATGAATTACATAATCATGGAGCTCATATGCTCTCATACATCATGGGCTTTACACATACAAAAATCTGCAACTCAACATTCCAACATCATTCCAGCAACATCTGGATATGCAAACCCCCCCCCCCTTCACCAAATTTCAAGCATCAATATATAGAAATTGTGTGAGAAGAAACCACTATTGGTTTCTCAAAACAACCTCCACAAAACCACCAAGAAAATCCATCAATTTCTGCCTATCAATGCTCTGCATTTGTTCGAATTTCCTCAAATTATTTTTGGGTTTGGTGCACCTCGTTTTCAACTTTTTGGATCATTTTGAAATTCTTAATTTCGTTACTATATGTGAAAGTTATGGTTGTTTTATTGAAATTGGGTCTCACAATTATGACCCAGACATGCAACAACATGCAAAGCTTGTGGCCAACCAACATGCAAATGCATGCAAAGAAAGCAATTGGACACATAATTTAACATGCATGCCAAGTGGTCCCACCTAGAAATAAGATGCCCAAATGGAATATTCCACCATTTATGCCTTTGAAACATTTACTAGAGCATAATTCCTCAAAAATTACATTTTCAAATCATCACAAGGGAAAGTTATAATGTTGCAAATTAAAATATTTATTCTCCTAACCCCTGAGCCCTTATTGAAAATAAACCAAATTAAAATAACATTTTTTTTTGGTGATGCAAGATTGTTGGTACCCTTAGATGCCTTGATGCAAAGAAAATAACTTCATACCACGAACTCACAAAACAACACATGAAACACACTTTCCAATCTCTTCTTGTAGGTTTATCAAATAGAGAATAACTCAATTTTTTAATTTGAAACTCATATTAAATCAAGATGAAACAATTACAAAAATTATTCAATTGGATTCAATTACAAAATTTGCATAGAAGATTAATGAACCATGGCTCTTCTTGTAGCTTCTTCTCACTACCCCAAGCTCTCTTTGCTACTGTTCAAACCTTCATATAATTTCTATCATTCTCTTCACCTCACACACTGGTGTCTTATCTTTTTTTCTCTGGTGTTGTTCAAACTTGCAACACAAACCCCAATGATACCTTTCTAGAGGTATCTTTCTCCTTCCCATTCCTCACAAACTTCTTCCCACGTTTTTCTTCAAAACCCCCTAGAAATATGTATTCAAATCATCAATTTTGGCCCAAGAATGGGCTCCCAACTCTCCCCCAAGAATAGCTATCCATATTCTAAGTTTATGCAGCATTAAATGAGACATTTTAAGCCTCCATTAACTCCTACAAGTGATGTCTTTACTCCCAGATGCATTTTTCTCTATTTTGGGCATTTTAAAATATCTAAAATCTTGATTTTCTGCCTCTTTTATGCTCCAAACGCCCCCAACATTATTTATACAATAGAAAAACAATTAAATATAAAATAAAAACTGATATTTTACTTTCATAGCCTCCATAATACCTTTCCAAAATAAAATTAATCAAATTGGTGCTTTAAAAGTGTGGAATCGAGTGCTGATAGGCAAAAAAATGAAAGTTATCCAATTCACACAAAAATTGGTGTGCAAGCTTAGAATGGTATCCTATGGACCCCTGAAGCTTGTTTTTGGTTGATGTCAATTGCTAGTCTACTCAGATGCTCCTACATCAGACACGCCGGGTAGGAAAAATTTTGTGAGTAGAACTCACAAAATGGAGTGTAGTAGAACTACTCTTTTAGGTTGTGGACAACCTGCAACGAACTCCATCACTGATTTAGACAAAAGGAATTTCTTCATTTTCCTCTCAAATAACCTATCTATCATCCTCATTTCTTATTTCAACAAGAGATTGTCTTCCTCGCCAACCCACTTGTCAAATTTAGGGCCATCTATGTTCACAATATCTTATTGCAAACCTTCTTCATCCACTTCACACAATGCACTCCATTCACATGTTATCTCAGCAACTTGTACCTTATCATCTTCTTCACTTGTGGGCTACACCCACATATTCTTTCTTACATTCAACCCCTACCAAAGGGTTGCAACATTCTTTCTTTTTGCTCTTCTTTTCATTGTCTTCTTCTAAGAGAATATTCTTCTCATATCTCTCTTCCCACATTTTCATTTCCTCTTTAAACTTCTTTTCTAATATATTCACTTTAGCCTAGAGTTTTTCAAACTCTTCATGGTTCTTCATATTGTCCACTTCTTCCCAATATTGTTTCTAAAACAAAATTCGTATGGGCCTCCTCATGACCCATCCCATCCTCTCAGGTATAGACTACCTCACGCTCAGCGATCTATCTACACACTTTAACCCTCTAACTTCATTCTCCACTCGCAAGTCCTGGCATAGACTGCCTTACATTTGACACTTTGTCTATGCACTCATAATCTCTGACTCTAATACCACTGATGCAAACAAAATAACTTCATACCACGAACTCACAAAACAACACATGAAACACACTTTTCAATCTCTTCTTGTAGGTTTATCAAATAGAGAATAACTCAAATTTTTAATCTGAAACAAATATTAAACCAAGATGAAACAATTAAAAAAATTATTCAATTGGATTCGATTATAAAATCTCCATAGAAGATTAATGAACCACAACTCTTCATGTAGCTTCTTCTCGCTGCCCCAAGCTCTCTTTGTTGTTGTTCAAACCTTCATACAATTTATATCATTCTCTTCACCTCTCACACACTGGTGTCTTATCTTTTCTTCACTGGTGTTGCTCAAACTTGCAACACAAACCCCAATGATACCTATACAGAGGCATCTTTCTCCTTCCCATTCCTCACAAACTTCATCCCACGTTTTTCTTCAAAAACCCCCAAAAATATACATTAAAATCATCAAATTTGGCCCAAGAATGGGCTCCCAAATCTCCCCCAAGAATAGTTATCCATATCCTAAGTTTATGCAACATTAAATGAGACATTTTAAGCCTCCATTAACTCCTACAAATGTTGTCTTTATTCCCAGAGGCATTTTTCTTTATTCTGGGCATTTGAAAATATCTAAAATCTTGATTTTCTATCTTTTTTATGCTCCAAACACCCCCCACATTATTTATGCAGTAGATAAACAATTAAATATGAAATAAAAAACTAGTATTTTACTTCCATGGCCTCCAAATACCTTTCCAAAATAAAATTAATCAAATTGGTGCTTTGAAAGTGTGGAATTGAGTGTCAACAGGTGAAAAAATAAAAGTTATCTGATTCACACAAAAATTGGTGTGCAAGCTTAGAATGGTATCCTATGGACCCCTGAAGCTTGTTTTTGGTTGATGTTGATTGCTAGTCTACCCAGATGCTCCTGCATGATTTCTCAAATAATTTATTTAAATAATTAATTATTATCCTCTCATGCAAATCTAAATTTATTTTCTATGTTCACTTTCTTTCACTTCACCTCTCATGAAACTAGTTAACTCACACTCTGAGTTATATTCCATATAATTAAAATAAATTTATTTAAATTTTGTCACTAATTATTCTTTATTCTTCTAATTTAATTAAATAAATTATTCTTATTTATTTAATTATTCATCATTAACTTCTTTTATAATTAAATAATCTTTAATTATTTAATTATTTATTCACCACCCTCTAAATTAAGTAATTGTTTCAATTATTTAATTTATCTAAATTTATCTCTTCTCTAAATAAAAGAAGTTGGTCATTATTTATTTAGCTCATCTTGCACATTCAATAATTAATTAATTAAATTAATTATCTTATCATGCAAAAAACAAACTCATCTTTTATCTTAATCTTTCTTCCACTTCATTTATCATGCAAACAATTAACTCTAAATTTAGTTCACTTGACTCATAATGAATTGAGTTAAATAATTTGATCTAAATATGTCAATCAATCTTAATCATTGATCTTATTCAACACGTCTTAATTTGGATTGTTCATATGATCCAATTCCTTTAAAAGAAAGCATCCTACATTTTTTCAATGAAACCAGAAACTTTGAAGCTTTTGCATCATTGCTACTATACTTCATTCTTTTGATTTTAAAGAGGAAAAAAGTGCATATCAAATATCTAAGAGAAAACAAAGTGAAGAAGAACTATGGAAGTAATATTATCATGTCAACATGGTAAAGGTAATGCTTTATTTATTA
Source organism: Sequoia sempervirens (assembly GCA_007258455.2). Classification (NCBI taxonomy): domain Eukaryota; kingdom Viridiplantae; phylum Streptophyta; class Pinopsida; order Cupressales; family Cupressaceae; genus Sequoia; species Sequoia sempervirens. Next base: position 34,343 of record VDFB02089725.1, read on the forward strand.
TGATTTTAGCATTGTTGCATGTGTATTTTATAGGTAAGTTTGGATTGTATTTGAGCTTGATTTAGATAGTTGTGGTTGCTATTGATGATTTCATGACCTCCGTTCCTATTTTTCGACTTAAATTTTGGTGAACCCAATGTGAAAATTTTAATCTTCTCAGTGCTTTTAAGGAACTTTGCAGGTTATTGCACAAGAATTTGCTTAAAACTCGTCATATTCTTTCAATTATAAAATTGGACGCATCAAATTTTGCATAACGATTTTTGGGTTTTGTAGACCTCAGTCTTACCCTTCTAGTGTATTTAATTATTTTCAATTTCATATAGAATTAAAAAAAAATATCATGATTTTAGATCTACTATTTTTTTAATTTTGTTGTTAATCTCAAAAAATTCATACTATTGAGAAAATGGAAAACAAACTCATAAAGTAGGAAAAAAGTTTTTTGAGGGTTTGTAGCGCTTTGCAAAAGTTGGTCTTTGCACGTGCGAAGGTTCTCTTCTGTGGAGGAGGCTCGACCCTCCTCCATGATTGTTGTTCTTTCCATCCTCCTACGATGTGTCCGGTCGAGGCCTAGGTGTTGGGTTCGGCTAGTTTCGTTTGTGGCGAGGATTGTTTCTCTTGTGCTAGTAGTTTGTTTTGGGTCCTTTCGCATGAGATTTCCTTGTTTTGGTGGCGGTATTTTTGGTCGGGGATATGAATCCTCTAGGAGTCTCTAACTATAATTCCTCCTCTCCACCTCATAATCATGATCCCCCAAAATCATTTCGAGATATTGTTACGGGCAAGAGAGGAAAGTTGCCAGTGGATGCTAAGTTCTCGCTCGGAGGGTTCGACGAGGAGCAGGAAAATGGCGGAGAAGGACAAGGTAAGCACCCCTTGCTTTCTCCCATGAAATACATTTTGGTTCCTAATAATGCTTTAAATGAGGCCATTCTTGAAGAAGACAATAGACTGGTTAAAACGACCATATTCTTTGTTGCCATGGACCCTAATAGGGTTTCGACGAGAAAGTATTTGGAGGAATGGTTTTCTAATGTTTGGGATAAAAGATTTTAGGGTTTCAGTTTTACTATTGCCGTATGGTTCATAATATTCTTTAATAACCCTAACTCTCAATTGGAGGTAACAAGGAAACAATTTTGGAATGTGGGTTCGGCGGTTTTTCAGGCTCTTGCTTGGAATCCAGAGGCCGTGGAGGATGAGGTTCTTGCCCTCTCCTGCCCATGTTGGCTAACTGTCAAATGGGTTCCTCCTCAGTTGTGGAAATTTGTTCTGCTTTTGTTGGAACCTTATGGAAATGTGATAAGAGTTGATAACACCAGGTCCCACTTCCGCATTTAGATGCTCGAGTTCTGGTTTCTCTTTCTCCAAGTAAAGTTTTGTTGGGAGCCATTGAAATCCAACTCAACACTAGAAATATTTGTTGTGAAATTGAAACTCTCAGAGGACTTAATGCCTACTTTTTATGTAGGAGGGAAGGACATGTAAGAAGAAATTGACCTCTTATTATAAATAAAACAAATGGAAGAGCCACCGTAGGTGGGATGAACAAATATAATAATAGAAATTCTAAATTGGCCCCTAAAGGGGAGGCTAAAGCCAGAAATAAGGTTAGTAATTCTGGGGACTTGACGTAGTCTGGCCCCACCCTGCAACAACTTGATGAGTGGTTTCCAAACCCTAGCTTTAATAAACCACCAAGAGCCTTTGCTTCGCAAGAGGTAAGCTCAGACCTGGTAAAGAGTAATGATGCAGTCACTCATATTGAATGTTATTTATCTTCTCTCCTCTCTGATATGGAACATAATGTAAAGGATGGTAACAAACTGATTGGGGATTCTTCAAATGGAATTGTGGCCTTTGTGCCTAAAATTCCAAGGTTCTCAGGTAATTTTGACAATAATACTAAATTAAATGCTCAACAGCTTGCTCTTCTAAAGTTTATGCAAAATAAGGCTTTTCATGAGACTAACAATGTGTTTGATAAAGAAAAGAAATTGTACACTTTTAACTCCAATTTTTTTAAAGAATCTAATGTGGAGAACCTTCACTTAGAAGAGAGCCTTCAGGATGAGGGTTGTAATTTGATTTCTCAAACCCCTAGGGTTGCAAACAAATTGTTGGATAATAAAGAAGGTCCTCAGGACTCTGATGTTCTCTAGGATGAGGGACCTAAAGGAAGTAATAATGTTGGCTCGATCCCCCTCTCAGAGGAGGCCTTGGGGACTAAATCTGAAGCTCCTAGAGCTTACAAAACAATATCTTTTGTGGTTGGGAATGAGAAAGTGCATGAGATGGTGATCCCTAATGTGTCTAAAAATCTTCCAAACTTTATTGATGGTCTGATGAGTTCAGATGGTTTTGCTTCTCAATCTGGCATGGATTCTACAGATGATTTTGGTTTGTTGTCTACCAAGGGTATCACTGATGGGGAGGAGAACCCCATGGAGGTTGTAGTGAGAAAGACCCAAAGATATAGGAAGAAAAAAGGTGTAGAGGCTTGTAAATCTCCCCTGGACAAGGATCTTGCCCAACCTCAGAAGGATAAGAGGAAGAAACTTAGTGGGATCATCCCCCCTACTGCAAAGAGGGTGGAGGTTGAATCTAAGCTTCCTAAATGCTTTGACAATTTTAGGAGTGACAAAGGTCCGCCAACCAATGATCATAATTAATGGAGGTTAGGTGTATTTCCTGGAATGTTAGGGGACTTGAGTCCCCTGATAGGAAGCATATGGTTAGGAGGTTCCTTGATCAGAAAAAGGAGAAAGATTTTGTCTTGTTGCAAGAAGTTAAGGCAATTGACATTGCCCTGGAAACAAGTTTGAGGGTTATTTGGAAGGATGCTTCACAATTTGTTACTAATCATGATAAGGGTAAAGGGGGTGTTTCCCTCTTGGTTGCTAACACTTGGGCCCAATATGTGACCAGCTCTAGGGTCTCCCCTTGTAATAGAGAAGTTTGGGTGATTTTAAAGAAAGACTCAAGGTGTTTTGGAGTTTGTTCAATCTATGCTTCCAATGATTACAGAGAGAGATTCTTGCTATGGAACTGGCTTTATTCTCTACATGATATTTTGTGGATTATTGGAGGTGATTTCAATTTTGTGGAGAAGGATGAGGAAAAATGGGGGGGTTCAAGTTGGGAATGGAAGGGCAATGAAAGGTTCTACTGGAAGAGGATGAAATATAGACTTAGAATTGAAGATCCTATTGAAGGTCAAAAGAAGAACACCCATGCAATTTGGTTTACTTGGTGCAATTCTCACAAAGGGGGTAGAAGAATTTATTGCAGATTGGATAGATTTTATATTAGTAAGGACTTCTTCTCTACTTCATTGATGAATGATGGGTGCAAAATTGAGGCCTTCCCCTTCACTCTTTCAAACCGTCATCCTATTAGGGCTTCCTTTTGTTTGAGAGATGGTTTGCCTAATGTTGTTGGGTATAGTAACATCTTTTGTCTGAATACTAGCCTCTTGAGAGATGTTGATTGTAATAATGCTATCTTGTGTCTTAGACAAATTAACAAATGGATGCTCAAGTCTATGTCACCCATTGAGAAATGGGTTGCTAATATAAAAGGATGGAAAATCCTCTTTCAAACCATTGGGAGGAAGAGAGCAAAGGACTGTAGAAGAAAGGTCTTGCTTCAGAATCTTCTCCAAGAAGAGCTTGAGTTGTAGTCCAACCCTACAAATGATGCCCTTGTTGAAAAGTTGACTTTGGCTAAAGACTCTCTTAAAAGGCTCCAGAATAGTAGAATCAAAGGCCTTAAGGTCAGAGCTAAGATGAATTGGCTAGAAAATGGTGATAAAGGTTCCAAATTCTTTTTTAGGTACATTAAGGAAAATTAGGTCAGGGAATAGATTGATTTCATTACTGTGGATGGCTCCTCGGTGTCTAATCAAGATGAGATTAGGAACCACTTTTTCCAATTCTATAAAGGGCTTTTCTCTTCAGAAAAATAGGGGAGAGACAATGTCCAAGCTAGGGAACACATCAAATGTCTCATCCCTAAGAAGATTAATGAGGACATGGTAGAAGAATTGGGGAAAGAGGTGTCACTTGAAGAAATTAAGAAGGCCATTTTATCTCTAAAGGATGATAAATCCCTCGAGGTTGATGGGATTCCGACTGAATTCTACAAAACCTTCATTGAGCGGATCTGTGAGGACCTTCTTCTTGTTTATAAGGAAGCCTTTGAGAAGAGGTCTCTTGGCAACAAGATTAACAAAGGAGTGATCAAGTTGATTCCTAAGGATGGTGATAGGTCTTTGATCAAGAATTAGAGACCTATCATCTTTTAAATGTGTCTTATAAGATTTTGGCTAACAGGTTGGCTGGAATCCTTCCTCATATTATTAATTCTACTCAGACTGGCTTCATTAAAGGAAGGTATATTCTTGAAAACCTGATCACTAGTTGGGAGGCCTTGAATTGGGCTAAAACTTCAAACTAGAATGCTGCTATGATGCTCCTTGATTTTGAGAAGGCCTATGATAGGGTTGAATGGGATTTCTTGTTGATGATGCTGGAAGCTTTTGGTTTCCCCAAGACCTTCTGTCATATGGTTAGAACTCTCTTTTGTGATGCTTCTTCCCAGGTTGAGGTTAATGGTGTACCCACTCAAGAGATCCCTTTGGAGCAATCCATTAGGAAAGGTTTCCCCTTGGCCCCGACATTATTTGTCATTGCCTCTAATACCCTCCATTATTTGTTAAGGGAGAATGCTCTAATTCCAAGGATTCATGGAGTCAGATTACTGGATGATAATGAGCTTCTCAATCTCTAGTTTATTGATGATACTTCCATTCTACTTGAGTTGGAAGAATGGAACTTTTCTAATTTAATGAGGAAGTTGGATATTTTTTGTTTAGCTTCAAGTGCAAAGCTTGCCCCATCTAAGTCTTAGTTGTTGGGTTGGACAAATCGACCTCCAGACTAGATTACTAAGTATGGACAACAATGGGGAGGTCCCCATAAGTTGGTTATATATCTTGTGATTCCTTTTGCTATGGATCCAAACTTGAAGGAAATGTGGCTTTGGATTCGAGGTAAAATTGAGAAGAAGATCTCCGAGTGGAATAGGCAATTCCTTTCTTTTGCAGGCAAAATTCAAATTTGTTAGAAGATTCTTTCTTCATATAACATCTACTTTACTTCTGTGTGGTTTTTTAATTCTTACCAAATCAATGAGATTCATAAAAGAATTAGGGACTTTCTCTGGTCAGATGGGAAGGGCAAAAGAAAGAGGCATGCGGTTAACTAGGAGTGGTAGAGGTGGCCTTGGACTGAAGGACTTCAAGTTACAAGGGGTTTACCTTGCTTCAAAGTGGATTCTTGGATCTTTGGATGGTGGGGAGCCTTGGAAAGTGTTGATTCATCATAATATTATTAGAGTTGTTCCCAAATGTGCCAAGTCTTGGAGGGACTTGCCTATCAGTGATATTCTTTGTAGTCATGAGGTCATGTTACCTGTAGGGTCCAGTGTTTTTAGAACTATTTGGAAGGCTTGGGAGATGATGAAAAATCATCTTGACAATCATCAGTTCATCAATGGGGATTTTAGAACCATTCAGTCTCATAGGTCAATATGGTGGAACCTTCATCATAGAGGGAAATCTTTAGCTCTTATCCAGGGCTGCTCAGCAAAACGTTGGGCTTCCCTAGGTATCAGGAACTTTAGTGATATTCTAAAAGATGGAAATTTGAAAGGTTGGCATGAGCTGGTTTTTTAATTTAGTCTTCCTCCCTCTAACTGGAGAACATACTCGGTCCTTAGAGAGGCTTGTAGTTGCATAAAATTTCTCATGGTAACTAAAGATAATCCTAATCAGTTTAAAGAATTTCAATGGAAAAGTGGTTCAAATATAAGGAAAACCAAAGCTAAAGAACTTTATACTTTTCTAATGGGGCACATTGATCTAACTAATCACTTGAATCAAATTTGGAAACAATAGTGGGACAAAACTCAATGGAAAAATGTTTTTCAGAATAACTGGAGTAGGCAGATTGAAGCTAAACAAGCTTGTTTTAGATGGCTCCTTATTTTGCAGAAACTTTCTTTCAAATGAATTTTTGATGATATCATTGTATGCAAGTTGTGTAGAGTTCCTGAAACTCTATTTCATATCTTTTTTTATTGCATCTTTGCTCAAGAAGTTTTGAATTTTTTTTGTAATGGGCTTGATATATGGACTTCTAGTGGTTAGTTGCTACCTAAGAACATTTTGTTCATGCATAATTCTAAGATGGGGAAAACTCCAAATCTTTTTTGGTTGTGTTTGTCTTCCAATATTCTTTGGTTTATTTGGAAAGCAAGGAATGAAGATTTCTTTCAGGGGAGAAAAAGGTTGCTTACCGAGTCTTCTCAGAGACTCATACTTTATACCATTGCAATGCAGGTGTATATAATTGTGGCTATTTCAAAGGAAAAATTCTAGAATTATCTAAAAATCGGTCAAGTTACTATAGACATTATGGAAGCAAGGTATAGGCATTTATGGCTAGAAGGACATCCTAGCGTAGATATTTTTTTGAGGGCTCTCCAAGCCTTTCGTCATGATTTTGCTGAGGGACTAAAAAGGGAGGCTGAGAAGAAGAATCAGAATGATAGACCTTCATATGAGGGAGTCTCAGCTGCTAATACTCTGGTGCTCCTTAGTGGTGGCCATGGTGCTACTTAATTCACCTTGTGGACAGTTATTGTGTATATCCTTTTGATCTATAGTTAGCTGTTAATTTCTTGTTCAGTTTACTTTGTATATTTTGTACTGGAATCTAGGTGGAACTAATCCTTTTGTGACAGAGTGATCATTGGACCTTTTTAATCTGCTCCTAGAGGGAGCCTGCTGGTATTTTGTAATGGGAATCTTTTTGAGACTGGAAGTTGGTTGCTTCTCTCTACTCTTTTGTAATGGGGGGCTGGGGTGGTTTGTTTCTTGCTAGTATTGTGACCAATATGGTGTGATACTCTTAGACTTCTGATCTGTATTTTTTGCTTACTCTATATTTAATATAAAAAAAAAATCATACAGTTCTTTCATTTCTAACAAATTCTACACGTAGATTTTTGTAAAATGAGTTTTGAGTTTTGTAGATCTCAATTTTAGCTTTCTAGAATATCTTACGGTTTTGAATTCCATGGAGATGGGGGAAAGTTGTCATTGTTTTAAGTTGTTATAATTGTTCAATCAAAGAAGACTCAAAATTTGAACCGCAACTGACTATTAAAAAACATAAAGGTAATATGATGATTAAATTTTTCATGTTTCTACTTTTCAATAGTAGAACAATATTTCTATGTTATTGATCTAATGATTGGTAACTTGTGGCAATTTAGAGGATTAGTTTTCACACTTCAAATTTGGGTTTTAAAAATTGACATGCTTGGTTCATATTTAGATTTTTGGTGTTTAAAAATTAACATGAATGATTCACACTTTAGATTTTGGTTTTAAAACATACAACACAACTTTCATTTTACAATCTTGGGATAAAATTTACAGTGTGTTGGAACATGACACTTTTCTATTTGGGGCACTAAAAAATAACCTACAATTTGCACATTTCATTTGGTGTTACTAAAAAGAACTGCTTAATTTATGTCTCTTATGCACTTGCATGCGAAGAGGTGTTGCACATAGTATCCTCACCCCTTGCACACTTGTGCAATCCTAGGTGACTCGAGAAATATAAAACTAAACTTCACCATTTTTTTAAAGTAGGAGGCCTACCTTGAGACACATCCTAATAGAGAACTCAAGGGTTTGACTTCAAGCACGCATCCCGACAGGCCATATCAAAGGTGCAAAAGCAAAAGTTCTAGTAGCACAATCTGGTGAAGTATACCACACATGTCAATTCAAATGTGGGTATATAGACCACATTGGGTTTGACTAGAGGTTTTAGTGTCTCACATTTGACATTATATCACTGGTGTTCATGACAATCACTCACTAACAACCTATTGTATTAGAGGCCATTTAAGACTTTTCAAACATCAATAATTTCGGTGCAGGGGATGCGCATCGCGCCCTAAAGTTACTCACCATGCACTATCTTAAGTAGAGGTATAACATTTTTGGGTTGCTAGAAATCTCCTTTCAGAAAGAGGAAGAAGGTGTGCATGTGTCATTTGTTGACGACCCTGTTTCACTAGAAGCCTACTACCCGCTTTAGTAGAGAGAAGATTTTGGGACAATTAAAACAGTTCCAAGATCCTATCTCATTTTAGCGTTTACTCCTTAATTGGGAGGTGGACCTAAGATTACTTTGACACACCTTGATCTACCACTACTATAGCTTGTGCTTGTCTTTAACTATTGTGTTGACCGAAGTTTAAATGTTCTATCATTACAAACTCAAAAAAATTGTTAAAAATTATTAATCACTTTTTAAAATGACCATTTCTTATGTTTGCAGTATTGGTTCACCATTAAAATTAGAAAAATAATCAAGATTAGGATTTCCTAGATGCCAATATTTTGATAAACTGTGTGCATTGCATTTGTTAGCATTTGCGCCACAACTGTGTATCTGCACCATAGAAATAGTGTGACACATCCATTGGTGATTGTGATGCATTCATTTGTTAAGACACGACATCTCTTTGTGGCAACACATTTTTTGCTTTCTACACCACAATTGTGGTTAGATAAGTTAGTATCTAGCCCTAGAAAATGACTGCACCTTAACTGCATGACAAAGAAAATAGAGTTAATTTCAAAGGCTACGTTGAAACCTAGTCTTTTTACACAAAAAAACTACAACACAATTTGAAACAATAAGTGTTTACTACATAGTCAACATCTTTTAGATTTCTTAGGTTAAAGTGTTAACATCATGTCTTAGTGTCATATCATAGAGTCCTTGAAACAATCTTGTCTTGAAAATCTTGGATTACTAAAAACCAAAAAACAAGTTTAGAAGTCAAATACTAGAGTCATCACTTGGAAAATCATCAAAACCTCATCTTTTTTACAGATCAACCACATTTGCAAAATTTCGGTCCCAATTCACAAATTCTAGTTGTGGATTCACCTTTTATCAAATAAAATTTGAAACCCAACTCACTATTCTAGTAGTGGTTTCACTTTTTCTCAAAACATCACAATCACTTAGAGGTTTAGGATTTTACACATGGTTATGTTAGTCCCAAACCCGAAAAATTTGTCAAAGGTTATCATCTTTTAGGATCAAAAGTCAATATATCAAAGGTCTTTTCATTTAGTGAAATCTTGTGAGAAAATCACAAAAACATAGTTTCATTTCAATCTTGTACCTTCAATTTTTAGAGAAAATAAAAAAAAAAATAAAAAAATAGACCAAATTCATTCTAGCTTGCATTCATACGAAAAAACTTCAAAATTTAAAAAAAAAAAACTTAGAAAAAGAAAAAAATCACAACATCATCACTTTTTATGGTTGTCACACGATCATAGGTCAAAACAAAAGAGGTAGACTCATCTTCTCATCTGATGTACAACCCAACTAGTGAGATGAACTTTGGTGAAAATCCTAGTGGTCACATGAACACACAAACTTAGAGTCTTAACCCTTTTGATAACTACACACTATGTGAAGTAGAAGATGGGCTCATGCTTGAAGAAATAGAGAACACATGAAAAGATGCTAGGATCTTGAAAATCATTGATGGGATGGTAAAAGCATATCGTAATAAATGCTTATTGTCATTGGCACAACACAGAGCTAAACTTATCGCTTACTTTGATGTATCCACAATTATAGAGGGAACACCAAATCTAGTATCAACAAGATTAGGGGCCATGAATCGACCTCCACTAGCACCTAACACCTCACCATCCACATCACAATTGAACATAGGCATGTTGCCCACTCAGACAACACATATTGTGTCAACTATGAACACTCCACCACAAGAATCCCAGTTGAACATAGGCATGTTGCCAACTCCACCCACTAAACCAATGGAAATTTTATTTTCCTCCACATCTACAACTGCAACACCAACCCATACCATAGTTCCAGCCCAAAATTCCACTCTTCTAAACACACAAAACAAAATATGAAAGATAAACCCTTCACATATAGGACCACAAATGGGTGAAATGTTCACTTCACAAAAATTAAATACACCTTTGGCAAGGACATGATCCTTTTTTGGAGCATATCAAAACAAAACTTCACCCCAACGTCAATCAATCAACCATATTGGTTCCACATCAACATTCGGGTTTAACCAAACCCCATCATGACCATAAAACAACCTTCGTTCACAAAAAATTGGGTTTAATCAACCCCCACCTCAATAACCAAGCAACTTTGGTCCTACATCAACATTTGGTTTAACCAAACCCCACCGCAACCACAAAACAACCTTGGTTCACAAACATTTGGGTTTAATCAACCACCACCTCAACAACCAAGCAACTTTGGTCCTACATCAACATTCAGGTCTAATCAATCCCCACCGCAACCACAAAACAACCTTATGAAAAGCTTAGCCAATTATTGTGAGAATAATTGCTATTCTCCTTAAGAAATCCCTCATTGGCAAAGTGCTTATGAAATTTTTAAGGAGAATAGCAATTATTCTCACAACAATGCCAACAACAACAAGACTAAATTTTGGTCACAGAACAAAAACGTGACAAATGATGGCATTGTAGATGCTAAGGTCATGAATAAAGCATATCTTGTGATCTATCTCAAAGGACCCACAGTGATGATCACCAATAACCCCCCACGAAAGTAGGGACAAGTTGCCAATGTATTGCAAGACAACACACAATGCGATCCTCCTAGGGCCCCACCACCAAGATGAAAGTATACACCCTTAACGGAACCAGTTGAATCAGTTTTAAAGAAATTGATACAAAATAACATCATTCAACTTCCTAAAATAAGACATTATGAGCCTATACAACCACGTAAAATGACAATGAGCTATGCAAATATCATAGAACCAAAGGACATAAAATGTTTGCCTACTATAAATTAAAGAACATCATATATGATCTTATCGAACAAGGAATGATAGAAATTGATAACCAACACAAAACCACTAGTACAATATAGATCATATGATCTTCAAGGATCCTTTGTAAAACTATAGGAAGGGAAAAGCCTCAAGTTCTGAAACGGGTGAAAAAGTTGATGAAAATTACACCAATGTCACTTATGAGTACATTGTCAACCACATCCATCCATCTAATAAAGAAGCCTCATTTGCACCTGTTGAATGCAATAATTATGAGTGTCCTATTACATTTGCTAAAAAGGATATGCCTTTGCAAAATCCTTACCATATTGATGCACTACATATTGAAGCCTTCATCTAGAAGTATAAAATTCGACGAGTCTTGATAGATAGTGGGGTAGGGCTAAACAACTATAGTTTAAGTCTTGTGAAAAATTTGGGATATTCAAATGATGTTGTTGATCGAAACAAGAGGATAAAAATTAAAGCATATGATGATTTCAAACGACAATACTATCATATTTCCTATCCAGGCGGGACCTCTTACGATTGAGACCATTTGTCAAATTCTAGATTTGGAGAACCTGTATAATATTCTCCTTGGACATTCATGGATCCATTCCATGCAAGTTTTATCATCTACATTACACCAACACATCAATTTTCCTTACAATGATATTGAAGTGACTATAGCGGCGGACCCAAGTCCCTTTACACCTCACCAACCATCCTAGAGTAGTTTTGGCCTCCTAGAGCATTGCCTCAATAATATTGCCATCCCATCTTCCTCTACAGTAGTTGAGCCTTTAGTACCACATTCACCTCCCACTCTCTCAATCTAAGTTAATGTCAAAGACCTTGGAGTTGGAGAATATGAGCTACAAGCATACCTTCTAGAGGTTGAACCACTGCTATCTATATCCCAATCATTCAATGTCCATGATAACCCCATGTTTAATCAGGACATCTACGATAATCCACTTTTCTAGAATGATCCTAAGGAGGATATCCATGAACATCCTTCTTCATTATTGGATCATATTCCTTGTAGTCCACTGCATGGGCTACCATATTTTTCGCTTGAGCATCCTGGGTTAGAATATGCATTTTTAGATGTTGCTCTACTAAGCTTTCCTACCAACTCATTGATGGCGAATAGGTTTCCTTTGGTATTACTAGTACTCAAAAAGGATAGTTTCAAAAAATGCTTGATGACATCGCTCATCCTATACAAGAATCATTCATATTCGCCAATCCATTAAATTCCTACAATTTCATCCATCTCCCAAACTTGGATCAACAAGTATCTATAGAAAAGGAGAAGGTCCAAAATCAAAAAGCAAGAATGAAAGAGCCTTTTATTGAAGAAAGATATAAGGCCAAAGCAAAAGAAAAAAAATCAAAAGACAAGAATGAAAAAGCCTTTATTGAAAAAAGATATAAGGTCAAGGCAAAAAAGAAAGATCAAAAGAAGCTCTTAGAGCACAATCAAATAAAAAAATGCTCAGGCAAGCAAAAAGTAAAATAAAAAAGCAAAAAAAAAAAAAAAATGATCTTCAATCATGCCTTAAATTCCCACAATAACTAGGGGAATATGCAAAATAAGGCCTTCGAGATATAAGCTTGTTGATCCAACATTTCTATCTACATCATTATTCCATAATCCGTAAAATCTAGCAAACCCACTCACATTCATGCATCCCCATCTCATAATAATCAATTAGCAATGTCACACAACATATCTTTGATGACAACCCCTTGATGTACTCTAATCCTTTGGTTGTCAAATCTCCTCTTTAGGCAAAGTATGACGGTCTACATAAAATGCATTTTACAGATCATACTCTAGCTCCTCCCACCTACAACATATCACATTCCTTGTTTGCGGTATCATATAATCCGCATCCATCTATCGATCACCATCTTGGGTCTCCTAAAGAGCATTCACCATGATCGCAGTATCATCGAATTCCTAATAAAAGGACACCTTGATGAAAACTTGGTAAACAAGTGTCTTGTGTGATATCAAAAAAGAAAAAAAAGAAAAAGAGAAAGATAAATAATCCATCCTATAGTGAAAACCATTTCAGTGGCACTTTGGATGAGTACCATGGTGAAAACCTGGCAAACATGCGCCATGTGTAGTTGGCCACTGCTCTACCATATATCACTACTCTATCTATTTCCATCCATAACCATTTGAGCATACACCCTTTCATAATAAAAAGATTTATCATCCCATCTCATGGCCTAAGATTGATTAACATTTAGCATCAACCACTTATCACATTTCACCCTTTCATAATAACTGGTCATGTTCCGAACTAGGGACAATCCTTGACCTAAGGTTTCACAAGGATCTTACACATGGTATTTGAGGATGTTATCATAAAAATCCAAAAACATAAAAAAACTAAAAAACCCCAAAAAAATTAAATATCCTTTGAAAAATCCCAAAAATAGTCATAAAATGTCAAAAAAATTAAAAACAATGTCATTCCATATAACGGTCGAACTACATTATCTCTACGCATCACATAGGAAATCCCATCACTAATGAGCCCCCGAGGCATAGGTCGGTCCCTTAAGGTCAGTCATAATCAGGTCCTCATCATACTAGTTGTCTTATATAAGTCATTACACTTTCATAACCAAACCAGATGTCTCATACAAGGTGTATCATTTCGAAAACCATAACTATCGAACTATGTTGTCTCTACGCATCATGTAGGCAAGGCCATCACAGATGAGCCCCCGAGGCATAGGTGAGTCCCTTAGGGTTCGTCAATATCAATTATCCTTATCAGCTATCAATTGTCTTATATAGGTTGTTACATCCTTGAAACCATACTAGATGTCTTATACGATATGTTTCATCTCCTAAAACCATGCACTAGTTGAACTACATTGTCTTTGTGCATCTACGTAGGCAAGAAAAATCACTGATGAGATCTCAAGGCATTAGTTATGTCCTCTAGGGTCTGTTATAATCATATCTTTATCATAATCCATATCATAAATAATCATCACTTGTCATGGTCAGTCGAACTACGTTGTCACATAGGCAAGGCCATCGTTGATGAGCCCCTGAGTTATCAGGTCAGTCCCCGTAGGGTCCATTACAATAAAATCTTGCATCATAATTCAAATTGCATATTAAAACTATTCCTTTGTTGAGAACCAACATGTTGGACAACAAACATGATATCTTACACGAAATCAATCTTAACAAATCACGAAACAAAAAATGACACTACCCAAACTAGCCTTCAAACTGGTTGATCAATTGTTTGTGTATCTATCAATGTTACATATCAAATCAAAAATCAGTTGTACTATACATGATGTTGCATTATCGAAACCAGACCAAGCGTCTTATACGATTTTTTTGTTTCCTTAAATTAGGCATAATCTTTTTATCATGTACTTATTGGTAGACAAGAAGATCTAATAGTTGTTGACTTGCTTGATCTAGTTTAGTCTTAGATTTTTATCTTATTTATCTTATGTCATACTCCTAAGCTGCTCGAGGATATCCATAAGTGATTAGAGTGATAATGATGGATCATGGCATTTCTTTATGTTGATTTATGCTTGTGGTTTGTCTTGGTAACACGACTTGGGCAACTAAGGTCCTTGTGTGTGGTAGACTTCCATTTAGCACAATCTAAACATCTTATACAATTCAAAAGCCAATCTAACACTTTCGTGTATCTGGGGAAACATGCTTTATGGTCATTCTCTCACACATTCCTACAAGGTTCTATTATCGCTAGTCTGAATCAAGACACTCCTTGTCTGATGTGTCTGAATCTTTGACAAAATGGATACAAATGTCACCAAGGTTTGTCTTAACTTGGTGTACACTTTCCACTTGTCCATATATCACAATACAAACGAAAACTGAAGTTTCCTTTGCAATTCATGCTTAGGTGTGCATACATCTACTTGTCCCATAATAAAACATTTTATGATGATAAAAAATGCACTACCGAAAGCTCACTTGTACTATCAATCAATCATCAATCTTGGTTTGGATGAAAGGTCCATCTAATAGGTTCTTCACTCCTTACTAACAATTTCATCATACTAACATTTCTTCTGCCAATCCTTGCACTTAAACACATCACATTAGCTTGTCAATTTTTTTGGCTCATTATCCAAAGTTTTCACCAAATTTTTTTTGAGGGGGCACCATGTTATTCCGCCATCATCGGGCATATGGGGGTATCTCCTAAACATGAATTTCTAAATTTTCTTTGACGCGACACTCAAAATCACATTGTATCAAAGAGGGGCAAAATGTAGATACCTAAAATTGTCCTAGCCTGTGAACTAGCATTTTAACACTAATATTCATCTTTCCCTAATGATTAAATAATGTTTAATTATTTAATTATTGTTTAAAATAATATTTCCACTATTAGTTAAATTACTTTATGTTATTTTATTAATTCATTTCAATTATTCTTCTTGATTAAATAAATAAATCATATCTTTAATTCTTCATTCTTCTTGATTAGTTAAATTCATCCTATTTATTTAATTATATATTTAATACTTTATTCCTCTTGATGAGTTAAATAATTGCTTTAATTATTTAATTCTCTGCAAATTCACACTTCCTAAATTAAGTAATTACTTTAATTATTTCATTTTTTTTCAACATTATCCATTCATCATGAATAACTGAAATATTTTATTTATTTATTTAATTCTCACTTGCACAATCCTCAAATAATTAATTATTATCCTCTCATGCAAATCTAAATTTATTTTCTAACACTTTCTTTCCCTTCACTTCTCATGCAACTAGATACTCACACTCTAGGTTATCTTCCACACAATTAAATAAATTTTATTTATTTAAATTATGTCACTAATTATTCTTTTAATAAAAAGGGGTAAAAACTTTATTGATAATAAAAAAAGAGCATTACAACAAAGCAAAGGGCCTAAACCCCAGGAAAGCAAAGATACAATAAAACAAAGCAAGAACCAACATCATCCATCACCAATCCCATCGCCATCCTCCGCAATAATCCTATCCAAATCATGGCAGAGCTCTTGGGAAATCTGATCTCACCCCTCAATCCTCCAACCATCAAGATGCTTTGAAGCCCATTTCACCAAGCAATCCACTGCCTTATTCCACTCCCTCAGAATATGGACAAAAGACACCTCCTCCATCAAGGAACTAATTTGCAGAATTTGTTGCACCATCCTAGCTAACTACCAACTAGCATCAACCACCTTCTCATCATTAAGCAAATTAACCAAAACCTGTGAGTCAGACTCACATATAACCTTTCTCCACCCCAAAGCATAAGCCTGTTCAAGAGTGAAGAATATCGCCAAACCTTCCATAAGGTTGACAGTCTTCATCCCCTCATAAATAGAGAAGAAGAAGACCACCGATCCTATAGAATCTCTACCAACTCCACCAATTCCAGCAGGCCCAAGATTTCCTTTTGAGGAACCATCAGTATTAATCTTCAAAATTCCAACAGGAGGGGGAAGCCATTTACCCACTCCCATGACTTTCTTTTTTGCTCACCTTCCCTTTCGGACACAAGTTGAAGCCAAAGACAACTCCTGAAGTCCCAATCTCTCCACCTTCTTAGCATCCTTTTTCTCCAAGGGATACACCACCTCACACTTCGCTTCCATTGTCTCCCAAACCATACCCATAATTCTCTGCCAAATCTACTGAATAACCAACTTTTCACCTCAGAAGATTCTACGATTCCGCTCCAGCCAAATCTGTCGTAGAAGGAAAGTAGGCCCCACATACCACACTTCCGTAAGAAAGATGTTATAGCAGGAGGTCTGCCCAGACTATGCCAGAAATCCACTAGAGAGGAAGCATGAACACAAGGAACTCTCCAAACTTCCCACCACAAGTGCCACAACCTCAAAGCAAAGGGGCAATGAAAAAACAAGTGAGCAGAATCCTCCTCCCCATCCCCACACAAAACACACATGGACGGTCCCTGAAATCCCCTCTTCTGAATATTTTCCCAAGTTAAACACTTGTTCCAGGCTAAAGTCCAAATGAAGCAGTTACACTTGGGCCAAGAAAACTTGTTCCAAACTCTCTTCCACCATTGAACCTCCACCCTGTCCAGCTTGTGAGATAACAACACCTAATAACCAAAGGCAATAGTATAAACACCCTTAGGGTTGGGAGACCAAGATAAAACATCTCCATCTGGAAGGGAACTACAACTCCTGCTAGAAAGGATGCTTCACAATTCCGCGCACTCCTCCTCCATACCAACCACAGGCCACTCCTCAAGATTCTTCCACCTAGCCGTCATCAACTGACCATGAGAAGAAACAGACTTAAAGTCTCTCACCTTGTCCCATCCAACCTTGATGAATCTTTGACAAAGGGGCAATAGGTTAGGAAACTGAAAAATAATGGGAGGAAAACCATCCCAAGAATCTGACCAAAATTGACCCTCAAACCCACTTTTGCGGATCCAAAATAAGCCATCCTTAACGAGAGTATCCCCTTTCTTGAGCGTACCCCAAATCACTGATCCTTTCCCCACTAAGGGATAGTGGGGAATATCTATCTGAGGGATCCATAGAAAAAATTTATGAAGTAAAATCTTGGCCCAGGTTTGATCCTGGT
This sequence comes from Sequoia sempervirens, assembly GCA_007258455.2. Taxonomy (NCBI): domain Eukaryota; kingdom Viridiplantae; phylum Streptophyta; class Pinopsida; order Cupressales; family Cupressaceae; genus Sequoia; species Sequoia sempervirens. The sequence goes on from VDFB02089725.1 coordinate 51,948, forward strand.
CCACACACCACCTCCAGTACAGTTTGGCAGCAAGCGCAACCCCAGACAAAGATGACTGCCTTAATCCAAGACCGCCATATTGCCTCGGGCTACATACAAGCTCCATCTAACCAAGCTCCATTTGGATGATGTTAAGTTACTTGCCCATAAAAATTGTCTAGCTAAAGCATCAAGTTCCTGAAGAAAACCAACCGGGGCCACCTGGAGCATACATATGTAAATGGGGAGAGCTTGAACCACATATTTGATCAACTGAACACGACCAGCAAAGGACAACCATCCATGGGTCCAATGGTTAACCTTTGTCCAAAACTTTTCCAGAATATTCTACCATGATTCCTTGGGCATCCTTTTGACAGAAATAGGAATTCCAAGATAGATCAAAGGGAGGGACCCAATCTGAAACCTTAAGATACTGGCAATCCTCCTCTAAATCGGACTAGGAGTATTGAAGAAGAAGATGGAGGATTTACCTTCATTAATCATCTAACTTGAGGCAATCAGATAAACATCCAACACCGCACTCAAGTTTGTAGCCTCCCTAATTGTAGCCATACCCATCAAAGTAGTATCATCCACAAACTGCAAATGAGACTGTGGGGGAATATTATCACCCCAATGCCATCCCTAAATGAGACCCATCTCCACATTCCTTCTCAACAACCGACCCAAACCTTCAACAAAGAGAAAAAAACAAATACAGAGATAACAGATCACCCTGACACAATCCCTGGGAGGCTTCAAAAAGCTTTGAGGTCTCACCATTAATTAAAACGGAGAAGGATACTGAAGTCACACAACTCACGACCCACTGAATCCATTCATCCCCAAAACCAAAAGCACCAAGAATCTTCCAAAGGAAGGACCATCAAACTCTGTCATATGCCTTTGCCATGTCCAACTTGATGAACATTGCCTTATCAATGGAATTAGCCATAAAATGAATGGTCTCCGTAGCAATAACCACCTAATCCAGAATTTTCCTACTTGCAACAAAATCACTATGCTCCTCAAAGATTAACACTCTAAGCCAATTTTTTAGCCTATCTACAATTACTTTAGAGATAATTTTGTAAATCACATTACAAAGAGAGATGGGTTTAAATTGGCTTAACTTGTTTGCTCCATCAGATTTGGGGATGAGAGCTAGGAAGGTGGAATTCAAAGCTTGTAACATTTTCTTATTCATCTGAGATTCCTGGACAACAGCCAATAAGTCCAGCTTGATAATATCACATAATTCTTGAAAGAACTCCATCGGAAAGCCATCAGGGCCAGGAGCTTTCCCTTTCTTCATTTGGAACACCATTCTCTCGAGCTCTTCTATCGAGATATCACCCATAAGACACTCATTCATCTCCATAGTAACCAAAGAAGGGATACAAGATAGAACTTGAGCCTCCTCCTCGGAAACCCCCTGTGAATCCTCCCTAAATAAGGTAACAAAGTATTGCACAGCTTCACACAAAATATACTTGAAAGAGGATAGATGCTCACCAGTGTCATTCACCAGGACATAAATTAAATTCCCATGTCACTTGGCTTTGAATAAATTGAAGAAGAAGGTCATATTTTTATCTCTCTCCTGAAGCCATTCAATCCTTTCCTTCTATTTCCAATAGATTTCCTCCCGCAATTCACACTCCTCCAACACTTTCAATGCCCTAGCCTCCTCTTGAAGTAAATTAGCAGTCACACCTTCCTCCCTGATCACTCTTGTAATGTTATCCAGCTCAACCTGGGCAACAGCCTTTGCATGGAAAATGTTCCCAAAGCACTGTCAATTCCAACGCTTAAGCTGATATTTAACAAATTGGAGAAGCTTAGCAAAAGTATACATTACCGTACCATAAGTGGGTCTACCCTTTCTCCACCATTCAGCCACATAGTCATGAAGAGAGGGTTCATGAAGCCACATAATTTAGAACTTAAAAGGGGGCGACCGAGACACACAAATTGAAGAAACAACAAGCTTGATAGGCCAATGGTCAGACCCCCTCCAATCCAAAATTTCTGAACTAGAAGACCATAATCCACCAATCCAGAAAATAGGAAACCAAGAACTGGTCAAGTCTTTTGGAGATGCAATTATCCCCAATCCTTCTATTGTTCCAGGTGAATAGAACATTATTAGGCTTGACATCAACAAGATTCAAAGTAGAAATATTATCCTAAAGAAGCAGCATAGAAGGCTCCAACCTTGCAATACCCCCCCACTTCTCAGCCAACTCAGAAATAGCATTAAATTCCCCAACCATAATCCATGGATGAAAAGGCACCATACTCCGAACAAGTCTAATATGAGCCCACAAAAGTTGCTTACCCTAAAACTCGATAGGCGCATAGATATTAAAGAGGAGGATAGACTCCCCAGTCTCAAAACAAGAAGCAATCATCGAGATAGAAGACATGTTGGACATCCACCAGAGAGGACGGATCCTCTGAGGATTCCAAAGGAAAGCCACTCCACCCACAGATCCTTGAGCACCAACACATTGACATTCACCACTGCCCCATAGCTTAGGGGATAAGCCAAGCATGCATTCCACAGATAACTTAGTCTCTTGCAAGAACAAAACATCAGGAGATTAACTTCTAACCAACTCATGAACAACCTTTTATCTAGGGCCACTGTTTAGGCCCCTTACATTCCATGAAAGTACAATCATTTCAAAGAGCTCGAGAAGTGCGCATCTAGAGTCTTAACCGACCTTGACTCCACCAAAGTTTCCCCAACTGACTTAATCTTTTCCATATCCTTTTTCCTGCCAAGCTTTGAAGATTTCTCCCCCAACCCTTTTTTGATATCCTTTTAATGGAGACCCAAAGGAGAAGGAGAAGACTTGTTATTCTTCCCTGCATTTGCTCCTGTATGCAAAGCAAAAATAGGACCATCTCCCCCATCCTTCATTTCCATAGTAGGAGCTGACTCCACCTGAACATCCATTTGAAGGTTGGTCACCATTTGCAAAGCTTCAGTAACTTGTGCATCCTGAGTATCCCCAAACAGAGAACCCTCTTGCCAAGAACACACCATACCTTGATCCAAATTCACCAAACCCGGGTTCACTTCTTGCTGACCAAGATCATCCAAAACCTCAAATCTATTAAAAGAGTCTTCATCTTGTCTTTCCTTCAAGGTCCTCTTTTGACCTCGATTTTTGTTACGATTCTTTACAGGGGCAAAGCCATCTAAACCATCCCCATCCCCAGGAATGGGATTCTTTCCCTTATCCTCCCTAGGTGGGTTGCAGGGAGGTTGAGAAATTGGAGACTCCACAGGCCTAGCCCTTGGACATCTTCATTGCAAGTGACCATATTCATGGCATAAACGACATCAGAATGGAAGGGTTTCATAGTCCAACAACTGTACCCAAGAGTAAGGACCCACAAACATATCCAAAGAATCTGGTAATGGCTTACTTAGATCAATTTCCACACAAATATGAGCAAAAGTTATCACCTTTTTAAACTGAGTCTGTTGCAAAGAACCAACCGGCTTTTCGAGCATCGACCCCAAAAAATGCAAAACATCATCCCGCTAGCATTCCACTAGAAACCGCGGAAGCCGAACCCACACCAAGACACGAGTCAGAAGCTCCCCAGCAGGATTAAAACCAACATGCCATGGTTTAAGAAACAAACCAACCTGATTATAGAAATAGGGGCCCCCTTCCAAAAACCTTATTGCGATCTGCCATGCAATCAAAGGTAACCATGAAATAATTGTTTGCCAAAAGCTTTATATCCATCTCACCCTTCGGCATCCAAGTCCGTCGGGCCCAAGACTCCAAAAATTGCATTGATATCCACATACCCAAAAACTTGCAATAAAAAGAGTGCCTCAAATAATATTCAATATCCTTTGCAACCATCTCTAATGGGATAACTAGTTTCAGCCTCTCCTTGCAACGTTCCAAGTATCCATTGATTTTTGTGATCCGAGCTCCACTAGACGAGCCCACTCCATCTAGCCCCGGTTCCGACAAGAACAAATTATTATTGAAGACTTTCAAAGCGTGCGGAGGAGACTTCGCACCAATCGTTGAATGAAAATCCATTATAGGGTTAGCATCCGAGGTCTCCCCAGGTGACATAATACCCAACTTACAGCGGGCATGCAAAGCCCCCAAGAAATAAAAAGCCAAAATAAGGGTTTCAAAGACCCCACCCAACGCTCACCACTATCCACTGGCAAAAAGAATAGGAAGCACCACCGATAGGAGGCCACACAAAAGAAACCATGCACCAAAGGCCCGCTCCACACCACACACCCGCAACTCCCAACAACACCCCATTCGCTGATCGACGCCAAGGAACTGCTCCACACACAAGCATAGAAAGATAGAAGCCATCGTAGCAGCAAAACACAACTCCTCTCCCCCAAATGTAGGTACAGACCGCCCTCCCAATGCAAATCTAGGAAAGAACATGAATTGAGCTAGGGCACATACGCCCTAGCTCGACAAATGGTGCAAACAAACACCATCCTCATCTATCAATTCCGTCACTAATTATTCTTTATTCTTCTAATTAAATTAAATAAAATATTATTATTTATTTAATTATTTATCATTCACTTCTTCTATAATTAAATAATTATTTAAATTATTTAATTATTCATTATCCTTTTCTCTCAATAATTAGATAATTACCTTAATTATTTAATTATTCATGCACCACCCTCTAAATTAAGTAATTATTTCAATTATTAATTTATCCAAATTTATCTCTTCTCTAAATAAAATAAATTGTTCATTTTGTTTATTTAGCTCATCTTGCACATTCAATAATAATTAATTAATTAAATTAATTATCGTATCATGCAAAAAACAAACTCATCTTCTATCTCAAACTTTCTTCCACTTCATTTATCATGCAATCAATTAACTCTAAATTTAGTTCACTTGACTCATAATGCATTGAGTTAAACAATTTGATCTAAATATGTCAATCAATCTTGATCATTGATCTTATTCAACACCTCTTAATTTGGATCATTCATCTGATCTCAATTCTTTAAAAAAAAGCATCCTACATCTTTCTAATGAAACCACAAACTCTGGAGCTTTTGCATCATTGCTACTATACTTCATTCTTTTGAGTTTAAAGGCAAAAAAAGGTGCATATCAAATATCTGAGAGCAAAGCAAAGTGAAGAAGAATTATGAAATTAATATCATGTCAACATGGTACATGTAATGCTTGATTTATTCTAATTTTATTGTTGTTTTGTGTATTCCATATGTAAGTTTGGATTGTATTTGAGCTTGATTTAGATAGTTATGGTTGCTATTGATGATTTCATGACCTTTGTTCCTATTTTTTAACTTACATTTCCTACTGTATCTATCTCTTTATCTCCTCTTTCTATCCCTCTCTCTGCCTTTCCATCTCTCTCTCATCACACACACACTCCATATTTATCCATCCCTATATCTATCTTTATATCTCTCTCACTTACACACACACGTAATCCTTGTTTCTCCCTCCCTTTCTCTATCTCTCCCCCTCTCTCTATTACTTGTCTCTGTCTCTCTATCTCTACCTCTCTCCCTTTCTCTTCCCATATATATATCTTCATATTTCTCTCCCTCTATTGCTCCTATTTCTCTCTCCCTCACTCCATCTCTATTTGTTTATAGCTACTTCTCTTTGTTTGTCTATCTCTCAATATTTGTCTCCCTCTCCTCATCTTTCTATATCTTCTTATATCTCTATCTCTCTATCACTACACCTCACCATCTATATCTCTCCATCTCTCCCTCTCCCTCTTCATCTATATCTCTATCTCCCTCTCCCTCTTCTTCTTCCTTACATATTTATATCTCTTCATCAATATCTCCCTATCTCTCTCTATCTTTATCTATCCCTCTAGGTCTATATCTTTCTACTTGTCTCCCTCTTCCTCTCTTGCTATATCTTCATCTTTACCTCTATCTTCCTCTCTCCTCCTCTATCTCTAGATATGTCTCTCTCTCTCTCTATCAACCCATCTCTCTCCATTTCTCTCCCTCTCTCTTCCTAAACCTCTATATCTATATCTCTTTTCCTCTCTATCTCTATCTCTCCATATTTGTTCTTCCATCTCTCCCTCTGTCTCTATCTCATTATTTCTCCATCTCTCTACCCTTATAGCTCTCTCTCTTTATATCACTTTCTATATATATTTTTATCTTTATATCTCTTCCTCTCTCATTCTCTCCCTCTCTATATATTTATCTCTTTCATCTTTGTCTATCCCTCTCTCCTCTCTCTCTTTATATAGATCCCTCTCCTCCATCTCCATTTTTTTCTCTATCTCCCTCTATTTCATATCCCTCTCCCTCTCCTTCTCCATCTCTATCTGTCTCTGTCTTTATCTCCTTTCCCCTCTCTTGCGTTCCCCCCTCTATCTCTCCCTCTTTGTATCCCTCTCCCTCTCTCTCCCTCTCTCCCTATTGCAAATATAACATGAGCCTATTAGTAATGGATTATGATTATCTTCATGATTCAGAGGTTTTTTTTAGTTATATTTAGATCCTTGTAAGTGGATGCATATTTGATTTGAAGTTATCACTTCTCCATTGAGACCTTTATTGCACAAACAACATCATTTGCTAAATTTCCTACCAATTGAACTCATCTACTACACAAATGTATGTAAAAAATAGACCAAATTTTTCCTTAATTAATCTTCCACACCTCTTTGGCGTACCCATTGCACAACAAGATGGGATTGCTAGTTTATGTCATATAGACTTATTTTTGTGGATCTTAGTCATCACCAAACTTGCCATGTAAATCTAATTATTTTAGAGCACTTGTAATGATAGTTCCATTTGAAATTATGATACTTTTTTCTTAACAAATTATTATGTTCTATAGTATTCTTATATATTAAAGCACATAATTTTTCCTTTCACAATTATAATGTACTAAATTATTTCTTACTATTCAAAGCACTTCAATTTTTATGTTTTGTGATGATATAAGGGAAAGGGACCAATAGTTGATCAAGTTAACTTTGTCAATATGTGATGCTTACATGGAATCATTTAAGATTTCCATATTTTTATATAATGTAATATGGATTCTTATCTATCTATAATTAAGGTTCAAAGACCTGGGTCATCTCGTCAAGATAAATATTGAAAAATATCCCTAAAATAAAATTTATAAAATTTTATGAAAAAAATATGATAATAAAAACAAAATTACCATTTATTATAAAATAAATTCATATTTTTATTAGTTTAAATAATTATTAGCTAATAGTCTATAAGGGAGAGGACCCAGTGGTTGAGCATGTTTCAATAGTTGTGATAGTAGTAGTTTATATAATGCCCAATAGTTGTAATAGTAGTTGTTTATATAATGTCCAATAGTTGTGACTTGACTACCCATAATTAAACAAAATGTATTCCTTTGATTTAGAAAACAACCAATCATGTGATGCCATATTAGCGCTCAACTACCCATGATGTGAATGCAGAAGTATTGGTCTCACTTTTTTTTTGGGTCTTTTTGGATACCTTGACGAAAAAACATGCTGATGTAGCATTATATTTGATGATGTGGCCCTGAAACCAAAGTTATAAATAGGGACTTGCCAAGTAAGCTGCTATAAAAAATTGAGTCTACATAGAAGGAAGAGCACGTGGATGAGGCAAAATGTCAAGTGGATGGGAAAATGGGGGATAAGCATGCAAGAGTGTCCAAACACAAATGTGGAAATTAAAAGGTATGTCAAAGAGAAAGTCAAACATATCATGTGGTCAAAACAACTTGGTCAAAAAAGAGAATACTATGTTTTGCATTTTAACCACACCTGTGATCACAAGCAAAAGTATTACATGGAGGCAGATATAAAGTGGAAGGCTAAAATGCTGATAGCCTAGTTGAGAATTAGCTCTCATTGTTTAAGGTGTGAAATGGGAAGATGAAAAATACCCAAGGAGGCATGGGCATATAGGATTTGCCGTTTTTGCTCGTCGGGTTTAGTGGAAACAAAGTGGCACTACGTCATGCAGTATAAGGCTTATGAGGACATTAGGTGGAGTTACTCGGATCTATTTTAAGTCAAATTGTTAGAGGCCTTGTTTGAAGAGGAGAAGATTGCTGAAACAATAAGTTACCTGATCAAAATACGCAGTAGATGAAATAAAATCAGCAACGAGTTAGAAGGAAACATGGAGTAGTTGGTGGGGTTGGCAGCTGCTCTATTTGTTGCAAAAAAGCGGTTTCAGTTCTGTATCTTGGGTCCCATAGGCTGGCTGGTCTCATTGACGTAATTAAAAGCATTCATTCGTTCATTCATAGAATAATTAGAAGCACAAAGCTAGGGTACACAACTATGCGGTCTTTTTTATGCCGTCATACGTTTTCTTTAAGCCATTGGGTTTTCGAGACAACGAAAAGTCCCTCGCCTCACGCCTAAAAACAAATTTTGACTGGGCGATTAGTTTTTTTGTTTAAAAGGCTGGAAAAATCTTGTCTCGAGCTCAAGAATCTACTATCTCTAAAACCTCAATATTTTAAAGAGATACTTTTCGTTTATTTCGAATAGATTGAAGCAGCCGCTGTATGGAGATCGGTTTTGGTTCGTTTCATTTTTCTAAAATTTTCCTAGACATTCTGTCCACTTTTACTCATCGGCATGGTTCACAGCACGACACAATTTGTGGAGAATCTTGAGGTAAGTCACTTGTCATGGTTTCAGAGTGTTTTTTTGGGGAATCTGTAGGCGTCTAGTTCATTTTTTGCTAGTGCTTTATTTCATTCTAAAACAATTCTGTTGTTATCTGTTAATTCAAGGCATTGGTTCTGGGGTTTTACCTAAATTGTTTTATGTTAATTGAGGGCATTGGTTCTGGGGTTTTACCTATGGTTGTTTTCATATACGGTATTATTGTAATACCTAGTTTTACATCCCTATACTACAATGAAAAGAGCTAGACAACTGATGCTACTCTCTTCTGTAAAGTACCATGCAGCTTCATATACAACCTTTCGAAGGTATGATTTCACGCAATAACTTCTTTTAATCCAAGTTCTATGATTTACCAGACTTCTACTTAACTTTTTAACTCCCAAATTTTGTAACAAGTATTAAATGTGACCATGGTCCACCAGTTACATAACCAAGGCCTCAAAATGCATTTTCTAATTGTAATCAAAGGACTGTTGCTCTTGATTCAAGTAAATAAACTTGAAGGGAAACACGTTCAAGTGGTTTATTGGACACCTACATGACTAAAAATAGCAGCAAACTATTGTGGTTGAAGCCAAAACAATTTTTAGAAATAAAGATGCGAGGAAGAAGACCCCTCACTGCCTTGCCTAAGAGTGTTGAAAAGCTTTGGGTAAGAATTCCCATTTCTTATCAAAGATAAATCATAAATGTAATACTATCAACAAAGAGGTTGAGTGAATAGCCCTATGGGAATAGAAACATATGTAATCTATTTAAATTTTTAGAAAGAAGCCTTCCAAGCAACCCCGTTGAAAGATTGGTGTAGCATGTCTATTCCATAAAGTAACACAAAATTTCATTTATCCTAAAACCAAAATTATGTATAAAATGATATAATACCGAGCAGACTACAATTGCTTCAAAATTATATAATTGTTGCATAAAATGATGTATTTGTATGACATGGCTTTAAAGACATAAATCAAATGCCTCTGTCAAATATAGACAGGCAAATAGATAGATAATCACATTTCCAGCCCCTACAAAAAGCTACAAAGGCAGTGAGAGTTGTTATTAGATAACAAAACAACATTGAACATGCAGTTGCGAATGGAAGAGGAAATATGAGTAAGGTTCTTCGTACATGCAGTTGACAGTGGAAGAGGAAAAATAAGGAATGTAGTAACATGATCATCATTGTAAACTATGTAGGTTCCCTGACATAGTCTAAACAGATAGAATTGTAGATAAATCGAATGCTAGAGCAAGTTCATACATGTAATTCAAAAAATCAATTTGATATGTTATAACAACATATAGTGCTCATTCACAATGTTAAACATAAATAAAAAATCATAAAAATACTCAAGCAGGTTTCAATTTTTAATGGGCAAGGCAGAACACATGCTGGGATTAATGATTTTTTTTTTTTTAACAAATAGTTATACAAATTTTGTCTTTTTCGCACCTGTTCTCAGCATCAAGGATTATGCATGAGTACTTTCAAAGTCATCTATTCTCTCTTGGAAGAGTTCATACTTGGGGTGTTAGGGGCAGAGAAAAATCTCCCTGAAATAGGGTATCTTCTCATCTAAACATATTTTCAGTTTGCATCACTGGGGTTTCTTTACAAGAGTGTGTGTGAAAATTATTTTTAGAGTTGCAGCTTTTGTTTTATAAGCCTTTACCATTTCAGGTTTAACTTCTTGACCGTTGTTCGATGCCTAAAAAGAGCAAGAAGGTTGATTGTAAGAAGAACTGATTAAACATAATCACATGCACATAGATTTACAAAAATTCATTAAATATCCCTCTAAATTTAGAGGCTTAACTACAATGGGATTTGTAAAATTAGAAACTTGGTAAATTAGTATATATATTTTAAATATATTAAAAACTATGGAAAGTAATTTAAAAGATTTATTTAGGAAGCATTTAATGGAAGAGATTTTAGGATGTAGGATATGTTGAAAGTTTATAGTGCAAAATAAGAGCCCTTACTTCGCTTTTGGGGTGAGATGGAAGTTTCCTGAATATAATAGATTTATATTCCACATGTTATGTATCTATAATTTCTAACATTAATTGTTGTTAGAAAAATCAGATAATTTGTTTAGCATTAACTGTTGCTAAAAAAATCATGAGATGACCATCTTTCTAAAATTTCTAAGCTTCAGACTTTAAACTTGTCCAACAGCTATAAAAACTATGGAACCATCTACTCTACTTGTAAAATACTCAAAAAATTCAATACTTGCTAAAATATTTTAAGAAACACCTGCTAAAATAAACTATAAACCTCATTTCAAATTTATAGAACATTCTATATAAATTACAATCGGCCTAACCATCGCACCTCCTTTCGGTGCAAGTGCTAGTACCCAAATGAGCAGCTTTCACTCGGAAAGTTGTCTCACGCTGGTGAAAATTAACATTCCTCGGCCCAAGCCTGAAAACAAATTTTTAACGTGCAACCAATATTTTCATTTAAAAGGCTGCAAAAATCTTGTGTTGACCTCATAATCTAGTAGCTCTTAAACCCTGATATTTTTAGATCTAATTTTCGCTTACTGCGAATGGATTGAAGCAGCAGCTGTTAGGAGAGTCGTTTTGGTTAGTTTCATTTTTAAAAATTTCTGATTTGGTAGGGTTTTGTAATATTTTTCCTGCAAACAGTGCGCATTTTTTCTCATCGGCATCATTGATAGCACAACACAATTTGTGCAGAATCTTGAGGTAAGTCACTTGCCATTGTTTTAGTGAGTTTTTTTGGGAATCTGTACACGGCTGGATCATCTTTGTGTGTTTTATTTCATTTGAAAACAATTTTATTTTTATATGTTAAATAAATAGTATTGGTTCTGTGGTTTTATCTATGGCTGTTTTCATATATGATATTATTGTAATACCTAGTGTTAGATCTCTATTTTTTTCAATATTTTGAACTGTGAAATGAATTCTATGTTTATTTGGTACTTTTAAATTTTGTTTATTTTGTTTTTCTTGTTCATGAGGTTTTTTTGGACAATTTTCCTAACAGAATTATTAAGTTAGTATTGAATGGATACCAGCTTTTGCTGATGCTGTAAATGCAATGGTTGCCCGAGCTATTTTACACATAGAGTGAATAGTAGAGATTGGACCATCTTCATATTTTTAACTTATCACATTATTCTTCACAAACCATATAAATTGTACAGCATATTTCTTCACACTTTTTTGCTATTATACCGACTCTTGTACTTTAAAGACCAAATGTCACAAGGCAAGGGATTGGAGTGACACAGAACTACTAAAATTTTAAAAGATTGTGTTGAATAAGTGACAAAACATATACATTGTACAACATATTTCTTCACACTTTTTTGCTATTATACTGACTCTTGTACTTTAAAGATCAAATGTCACAAGGCAAGGGATTGGTGTGACACAAAACAGCTAAAATTTTAAAAGATTGTGTTGAATAAGTGACAAACAGCTTGGTTTTTCAGATGGGTACATCCTCTAACATGGTTTGTTATTTGGTTAGGACTTAGTGGTATGCTTAGGTACCAATATCCTTTCAATATTATTACGTTCTTTTCTGAAGCCACATGTCTATGGAACTTCAACAAAAATAGGGATGCTAAATTTGAGAGATCATCTTCCCACAAACAAATAGAGCTAGCATCTCTGCTTTTACATCAATTTGGAATGATTCAACATCCTTTTAGAAGCAATTCTAGACATGATTGTGTCTGGCAGGTCTGTCCTTAAAGTATCAGATATCTATACTTGCAAAGAAGAATTCTCTCTCTGAAAATTTGATTCAAGTCTTTTGTATGCAAAAAAATTTGCACAGTTTGGTATTCGTCTCTTGTGCTCTCCAATCATCTAGATTTCTTTTCCTAGTGTTGTTTTCCATTACAAGGCACACAAAGAGTCTCCTATAATCTGCTTTTTATGCACCCTTAAAAGGTTTTAGTTGCTTTTCACTGCAGAAAGGTGCACAACATTGTTTCTTCTTGATGTCATTTAACATAGTTTATGTCCACGAGCCTTAGCTTCTTCAGTCTTATCTTGATTGATGAGCTCTAATGGAGAAGTAATCAACTCAATACTTTCTCTGCTTAAAGCATTTTTACTTTCTAGTTTTCTATAGTTTGGTACCTATGCAACCATTAATTGTAGGTCTTGGGCCCCCACTCATTAGTCAGTTGATAGAAATACGAAACTTTTGTCTACACTTGTTGTATAGAACATTAGTTGCATCAAAGAAAAAACATTCCTATTAGTCCATCTTTAATCTCTCCAAATAGGCCCCAAAAACTCTATTTGCATTTTAGAAAAACACTTTGTAGGAGTAACCTTGCAAGCCCAGGTAAATTAGCATATCCACTCCTATATAATAATATATCTTTGGACATGATGGACTGTCCTCAAATTTCAAAGCATTTTTCTTTTTATCTCAGAAACTTGGAAAATAACCATACTCTTAACAAGTGCTTCCATTCTAGTTCAGCGTGCTTGCCTTGCTAAGCCTAATGAGAACCATTAAATCATTGCACTTGGAGAACTCATGAAGGTGATATAATATAGAACCTTGAGCAGAATTCATTTAAATTTTTATGGCAATATCTCCAACCATATTTTTCTTGCAAACTCTGTCCATTTTTTCGTAATGAAGGCAATATAATATTAGCATTTAAAAAGTCATGAATTATCTACAGTTCAAACCAAATTTTCTCTCTTTCTATAATAACATCTCCTTATTGTAAATTTTATGTGAACAGATTAAATGCACAGAAAAATAATTCGAAATCAGACAAAATAACACAGCATATACCCTGGGAAAACCCTCCTCTTGAGGGAGAAAAACCCAGCAACAAAGATCTCTCTTATATTTGATGTAACAGTGGCAGTTTACACATTACAATGAGGTCTAACACAAGACCGATATTCAGCACTGGCAAGATGAAAAACATATAACAGTCTGCCAATTCATACCTGTTATATATGAGAAGGCTGTATACAGAAATAGCATTTAACAGTACTCACAAACAATAATAGTTCTCAATCTGTTAGATATGAATCCGCATCATAATGCTTCACACTGATCCTCACCCTTGAGTTCGCACAGATCCGAAATGGAGAGTTCGCAACTTAACACAGATCCGATATGGCTGAGTTCGCACAGATCCGAAATGGAGAGTTCGCAATTTAACACAGATCCGATATGACTGAGTTCGCAGCTAACACAGATATGAATGGCAGAGTTCTCAATAATTCACAGTCTCTTATTCGCACATGATAACCTATTCGCACTTGATGCAATATATGCATTTGACAATGTAGAACAGAAAATAAAGAGATCGAGCTTCTCTAGATGATTACAAAGGACGAAACAAGGTGAATAAATACAAGTGAACATCCCTCAAAGACTTTCAAGTCGGCCTCTAAGAAATCACGCATTTTCTTAAGTGAAAGTCGGCCTCAAATAACCATTAAATGACTTCTAAGAATTTCGAATTCTTTTATGTTGGCCATAGTACAAAACAATAAATATAAATTGAATAGCCAATGGCTATTATTCAATTTATGTCTTCCACGAAAGAGGTGAGCTGGAAGGAACTACCGAAGCTGCTATAACATTAACACTTATGGCTTTACTATTTATAAAAATATGGGGCATTCATTTCAATTTTGTCAACTTTTCTAGCTTTCTATGGCAATTTCTCCAACCATGAAAAATTTCACCATTCTTAAAATATGAGGCATTTGCTTCAATTTCTTCATCTTATGCCGCATTAGTTCACCCTTTGTTATTTAAAGATTTTTTATCAAGGACAAATAAATAATGTGTCTCACTTTGCTATATGCTCTTTTGAAATTTTATATTTTGATGACTTTGTCAATTGACAATAAAAACATATATGCGCTTTTGAAAATTTCCATCAATTGACAATTAGTTGGGACCCTATCTAGCTACTAGAACCTCTAATTTCTATTGAAAGATAGTCTATCAACTTTTAGCAACGCTTTAAATTTTGAAGTATAAATATTTATAGTTTCTAGTCGTTAATCCATCTAAATGCACCATTAAAATGTGATTTTCATATTTTTTAAAATAAATTATATTTGTAATTATAATTGTTCAAGGAGAACAAGCAATATATGTTTAGGGTTTGTCAATTTTTTAATTGGTGATTGAAGAGTTAGGGGTACTGAATTGGTGTAGATCAAGGAAATTCTAAAAGTAACAATTTTTGAAAATATATATCATTAATATATTTGTAATGGTGAAAATCATTTATTTATGTTATTTTTATTTAGTTTTGTGTTTATTTTAAGGGAATGTTTTGATACATGTATATTTTGATAAGTGACCTAATTTTGTGTAAATTTTACCTTAATTTTTGCCCTCTTGCCCTCTTGTCCACTCCTTTCTTCTATGCACAAATTGAATTGTACTGTGTAGCATATTAGCTTACGTATAATTTTCTATTGATGTAACCGTTGCACCTCCTTCAGATGCAAGTGCTAGTAATAAACAGGCTATATTTTGTAGCAGTTTACACCCAAAAAGTTGTCTCACACCAGAAAAAGCAATTTGCAGGCAGCTGAAATATCTTTATTGGTTCAGATGATAATGCTAGTAGGAGAGGCCCCCACCACATGTCAGTTAACTATTACCATGATGCCTAATAAAAAATAGTTGTCTTAGGGAGTGTGTCCATAATTTGATTTTCTTGATTTTTTAAATAATATAAATGGAGATTTCACATGAAGGGCACCAACCTTTAATGTCGGCTTTATCAATTTCGAACATTGATTTATGTTAATGTTATTGCAGCTTCGGGCTTCATACTTCCTTATTTATTTGTGATTATTTAATGGCAACATATCTCTAAGGTGGCCGACCTCCTTTGTAATCATATTTATTATTATTTGTGATTTCCTTGGTGGCCGACTCAGCTTTTATTTGTAATTATATTTTCTCTTTTGGTGGCCAACCTAGTTCTTGTAGAGGTGCGACCTCTCTAGCAAATGTATATATAGAAGTTCATTCTCACCCATTTCATCATCAAGCAAGTTTGATTATTCCTTCTCTCAAGTGCGATTTCTATCAAGAGCAGATCCTTCCTTCTAGTGCGAATTTCTTTGAAGGCAGATTGTAAATCTTTTCAAGTGCAGAATTGTGTTCAAGGAAGGGCAGACTGTTATCTGTTGTTACAGCCATTGCTGGTGCTGAATATTGGCCTTGTGTGTGGCAACATTGTAAAGTGTATTGTTGCCATTATTTATATATATAAGAGATATATATTGTTGCTGGGTTTTTCTCCCTCAAGAGGGTGGTTTTCCCAGGGTATCTGCTGTGTTATTGTGTCTGATTTTGAATTAAAATTTCTGTGTCATTAAGCTGATCATAAAACTAACATGGTATTAGAGCGGGTGTGAAGTAAGATCTTGATCAAATTGTGCATAATAGCGATACTCTCTTTCCTCTTTATCATTGTTGATTAATTCTATCTCTTCGTCAAGATGAACGGGTTGAAGATAGAGGATAGGCGTGAGGGAGCTTCAAATTTCACTTCATGGAGGTTTAGAATCTTGCTTACCTTGGAAGAAAATGAGTTGGCTGAGTTCGTGGAGAGCAAAATTCCTGAGCCTATGGATGAGGAAGAGAAAGTTCAGTGGAAGAAGAAAGATATCAAGGCAAAGAAGATGCTGGTTGATTCTGTAAAGGATCATATTGTTCCTATCATCTCTAAGATGAAGACGGTGAGGGAGATGTTCAAGTCTTTGGAGGAGATGTACGAAATCAACAACACGAGTCGGGCTCTTGCACTAAAGCAACAACTCCATCATGTGAAAATGGTGAAAGGAGAATCGGTTATTGCTTACTTCATGAGGATTTCGGAATTGAGAGATCAACTCTCTACAATTGGTCATATGATTGAAGATAAGGACTTGACCATGCTCGCTCTCAATGGTCTTCCTTTATCATGGGAGTCCTACATTTAAGGAATCAGTGCAAGATCAAAACTTTCTAAGTTTGATTGTTTGAGGGCCGACATTATTCAAGAAGAGTCACGGTTGGTGGCTAGAGGCGTTGGTCAAAGTTCAAACGATGAAGAGATTCATGTTCTTGCCTATCATTCTTCGAAGAAGAAAGGCAAAGGTGGAAAGAAAGGGTACTTTAAAAGAAATAGAGATAAGGAATCCGATGGTGGCCCCACATCCAAGAAGAAGAGAGACCTTTCCAAGATTCAATGCTTTAGATGTGAATGGTCACTTTGCTAAAGAGTGTCCCTCTAGGCCTAAGCAACAAGCTACCATAGCAGATGTTGGTGAAGTTTCTCCATAGAAGGATTCTTCTGAGTACTTATTCTATTCGGCCTTATCAAGCAGCATATCTATTGGCTCTAACATGTGGTTGATTGATAGTGGTGCCTCACGCCACATCACCGGATTCCGGGCACATCTATCTAACTTGGTGGAGAGAGATTCTTGTGAACAAGTTATCATTGGAGATGATGCAAGCTACTCAGTGAAAGGAGTTGGGACCTCTACTCTTCACCTGGATTCCGACATTACCCTACAGTTGAATGATGTACTATTTGTTCCAAGCATCAAGAGAAACCTTGTTTCCATTTCAGCCTTGGAAGACAAGGGATACCAAGTTGCATTTTCAAAGGGTAAAGTTCTTGTGTGGACAAAGAACTCAAGTATCAAGACTACTCATGTGATTGGAGTTCGTCATGAGTGCCTCTACAGGCTTTGCACTCAACCACTTCAGGCGTTGGTGCATGATTCCTCAAGCTTGTGTGATCTTTGGCATCGAAGATTGGCTCACCTTCACTTTCGAGCCCTACCTATCATGGAGAAGATGGTCTTAGGCCTTCCAAAGTTCGATCAGGAGCACAAAGGTACTTGCAAGGGCTGCGCTTTGGGTAAGAATACTAAAGGTCCTTTTCATAGTAGAGAAAGTAGATCCAAAAGTATTCTAGATCTCATTCACTCTGATTTATGTGGTCCAATGTCTGTTGCTTCTTCGAGTGGTTTCTTGTATTATATTCTTTTTATTGACGACTACTCTAGAAAGACTTGGATTTATGTCTTGAAATCTAAGGAATCCGAGGAAGTATTAGAAAGGTTCAAGGAATTTAAAGCTCAGGTGGAAAATCTTTCGGGGAAGAAAATCAAAGTTCTGAGATCCGACAATGGAGGAGAATACACCTCTGGTAGCTTTCGGAATTTTTGTGTTGAAGTTGGGATTAAGAAGGAGTTCAGTGTCCCTTACAATCCTCAACAAAATGGTGTTGCTGAATGGAAGAACAAGACTACTATGGAAGCAGCGAAAGCTATGATCCATGACCAAGATCTTCCAACATTCCTTTGGGCAGAAGCATCCAGGACAGTTGTTTATGTTCAGAACAAAAGTCCCCACCGAATCCTGGAGAACATGACTCCTGAAGAAGCCTTTACTGGGAAGAAGCCAGAAGTAAGTCATTTGAGAATCTTTGGATGTCCAGTTTATGTTCATGTTCCAAAGGAAAAGAGAACAAAGTTGGAGCCTTCTGGCAAGAAGGGGATATTTGTTGGTTACAGTGAGACAACTAAAGCTTACAGAATCTACATCCCAGGCCAGAAATTGATCGAGATCAGTAGAGATGTCACATTTGAGGAAGATGTTGCATTCAGGAGATCCAAGGGCACTCACATGGAGATTAATAATGAAGAGTCTTCACAGGATATGGAAGTTGACCATGCTCCTGAGATTCAGAGGGAGGCTCCAGAACCAAAAGAAGATGATGATCCAGTTGAGCCCTTGGAACCTACTGATGGGCCTACAGACATTGTGATTGGACGTAAGAGACCCCTTTGGGCTAGGCAAACAATGCAGGAGGCAGAAAGGTTTGTAGCTCCAAAGGGAACCTTCAGAGAAAGCAAGAGACCTCACAAGTTTTCTAGTTATGTTGCTTTGATGAGCCAGATTATTGAGTCTGAACCTTCCAGTGTTGAGGAAGCTTCTAGTCAACAAGTTTGGAAAGATGCTATGATAGAGGAGTATCAATCAATTGTCAAGAATGATGTTTGGGACATTTTTCCTAGACTCGAAGGCAAATCTGTGGTATCTTCAAAATGGCTCTTCAAGATCAAGCATGCAGTTGATGGGAGCATTGAGAAATCCAAGGCAAGATTCGTGGCTCGAGGGTTTTCACAAAAAGAGGGAGTTGACTGTGAAGAAACTTTTGCTCCAGTTGCTTGGTATACTTTTGTCAGAACCATCATTGCCATTGCTACATCTAGAGGATGGAAGATTCATCAAATGGATGTGAAGATAGCCTTTTTGAAGGGTGTGATCGAGGAAGAAGTTTATATCGAGCAACCTGAAGGATTCGAGGTACATGGGAAGGAGTCTCATGTTTGCAGGTTGAAGAAGGCCTTGTATGGTCTTAAGCAAGCACCTCGTGCATGGTACGAAAGGATTGATCGTTACCTGTCAAGCTTGGGTTTCCTCAAGAACGATGCTAACTCGAACTTGTACTTTAAGGTAATTGATGGTGAAGCGTTGATTTTGGTCTTGTATGTTGATGATTTGATTCGTACTGGTGAAGAACACCTCATTCTCGAATGCAAGAAGGAGTTGGCTTCTGAGTTTGAAATGAAGGACCTTGGGCTCATGCATTACTTCCTTGACTTGGAAGTTTGGCAGAAGCCAGATGAGATGATTCTAAGTCAAGGGAAGTACACCATTGATATACTTAAGAGATTTGGTATGATGAATTGCAAATCCATGTCTACACCCATGGAGACCAACTTGCATAAATTGAAAGAGGCTGCAGCTAGTTCAGACTTGGTGGATCCTACAATGTACAGGCAGTTGATTGGGTCTTTGATGTATCTAGTTAACACTAGACCAGACATCTGTTATGCTGTGAGTGCACTTAGTCAGTTCATGTGTGAATCGAGACAGATACATCTTGTTGTAGCAAAACATATCCTGAGATACTTGCGTGGCACAGTTGGATATGGGTTGAGATATTCTGCAGGTGTGGATCTGAAGTTGCATGGCTATACTGATTCTGATTGGGCAGGGTGTGTCACTGATCGGAAAAGCACCTTTGGATGTTGCTTCAGTTTGGGATCTGCGATGATATCCTGGTGCAGCAGGAAGCAGTCATCCGTAGCATTGAGTACAATAGAGGCAGAGTATATTGCAGCTTGTGTGGTAGCTCGAGAAGCAGTGTGGTTTCGTAAGCTCCTTGCAAGATTGTTTGGGCAATCAATGGAGCCTACTATCATTCATTGTGATAACCAGAGTTGTGTGAAGCTTTCTGTCAATCCTGTGTTTCATGACAGAACCAAGCATGTTGAGATCAAATACCATTATATTAGAGATATGGTATTGAGGAAAGCTATACAGTTGAGGTATATCAACATTGATGAGTGGACGACAGACATTCTCACCAAGCCTCTCTCCAAGATAAAGTTTGAGTACTTTCGAGATAAGCTTGGTATGGTGGAGAATACAACCCTAACTAAGAAGGAGTCTCAGTATTAGTGATCCTCATTAATGAGTTATTCTCTGTGAGAGAAGTTCGAGGTGAAATCCCTTGATTAATGAGTTCCTCTCTGGGAGAGAAGTTTGAGGTGAAATCCCTTGATTAATAAGTTCTTCTCTGTGAGAGAAGTTCGAGGTGAAATCCCTTGATTCCACCCTTTGGGAGAGCCATGGTGGATGTCATGTGTGTGACTCCATGACAGCATCATGTGAGAGAGTCCGTGATGATTTTTCTTGTACTTGTGTTTCACCCTTGAGGGAGCCATGGTGAACGTCATGATGAGGTGACAACATCACGTTGAGTGATGGACACTTGTACATACCATCTATGGGAGTAGCCATGATGGTTGATATCACGATGAGGTGATATCTAATATCACGATGAGGTGATATCGTCTCTTTTCCACATATGGTTGTAGCCATTGTGGTAGACATCACGATGAGGTGATGTGTCTTGTGCAGCAAGAAGTATTCCTCCCTAGCTGAGAGGGAGTGTTAATGTTATTGCAGCTTCGGGCTTCATACTTCCATATTTATTTGTGATTATTTAATGGCAACATATCTCTAAGGTGGTCGACCTCCTTTGTAATCATATTTATTATTATTTGTAATTTCCTTGGTGGCCGACTCAGCTTTTATTTGTAATTATATTTTCTCTTTTGGTGGCCAACCTAGTTCTTGTAGAGGTGCAACCTCTCTAGCAAATGTATATATAGAAGTTCATTCTCACCCATTTCATCATCAAGCAAGTTCGATTATTCCTTCTCTCAAGTGCGATTTCTATCAAGAGCAGATCCTTCCTTCTAGTGCGAATTTCTTTGAAGGCAGATTGTAAATCTTTTCAAGTGCAGAATTGTGTTCAAGGAAGGGCAGACTGTTATCTGTTGTTACAGCCATTGCTGGTGCTGAATATTGGCCTTGTGTGTGGCCACATTGTAAAGTGTATTGTTGCCATTACTTATATATATAAGAGATAAATATTGTTGCTGGGTTTTTCTCCCTCAAGAGGAGGGTTTTCCCAGGGTATCTGCTGTGTTATTGTGTCTGATTTTGAATTAAAATTTCTGTGTTATTAATCTGATCATAAAACTAACAATTTAGACTTACTGCAAACGTCCAACAAATTAATTTCCTGTGTTACCTAGAATTGTACATGCATTAGAATGAAGGATAATGCAACAAGTAACTCGAAAAATATAAATAGCCATAAATCAAAAAATTCAAAAAATAACACACCAAGTTGAATACAGTGTTTTCCCCTTTAATCAGTTAGATTTATCTGATTCCTACAAAAAATTAAAGCAAGTCATGGCATCTAGGGCCTAGGCCATACAGCCAACAACATCATCATAACTTCCCTTGAACTAACTGTACAATCTTGATAATCTTAAACTAAGATTATTAAAGACTTCTATGAAAAACTCAAACTCCTTGCATGTTGTCATGATAACATTACACAACCCAATAGCATTAGTCTTGGGCTACAAGCATTAAGGAACTAAAGCAAATAACCAATAGAGATAGCCCTCAACAATACTGAATTCAAAGGTTCCATCAATAATATCATTTTGTCATGCCCATTACTGCTATTTGTTGTCACATTACTTTGGCTGGATGAAGGGGATTCATAAGACCAATTTTCCTGATAATTTGTCCTTTGCATTTAATCACACTAGGACTCCTCCTAACAGTACTTCTCTTATGAAAGGGATGAGGATGAAGGTTATCAAGTTCATTTCCTCACAATACTTCTCTAATGAATGGGTTGAGGATGAAGCTTAGCAAAATTCAATTCCATCGTGCAATCGATAATGCAGGGTAAATGCATTGTAGTGATTGAGAACCTTCCCTTACATCTGCAAGGCCATAATTTATTCTGCGTGGGTGAGCGATTTTATAACTATGATGAGTCTAGGGACTCGCCCAATTTTAAATTGGGTGATCAGTTTACATGCAGTTGGAGATGAGCATAGTTGGCTGCCCATATAGAAGAACACATAGAAGCTAGATGCTACATGTCCAACAATATCCTTTTCTGCATTTGGCTTCTAAAATGCATTGAAAGATTAGGTGTCGTGGACTTTTTCCTTAGCACTATTTTTGAGATTTAATTATAGATAAAAACAGTAACACTTATTTGTTCCTTAAATGTCTAAAAGAGAATTTTAGTTTGAGAAAAAATTATAAAATATTTAAATTAATCCAACATAATTTTTTTTAATAATCATAGAGTAATACTAATAAGTTAATAACTAAGCCAGAGGTGGAGGGTCAATGGCTATTGATTTGTGTCTTCACCCAATGTTCTATGTGGCACACAACAAAGAAGTTATTAATTAGATCAACTTTCAATCCCCACAAAGTAGAAGTGGATAGAGGAATGGTTGTGGTGGGAGAAGAGGAGAAAGTTGTAGAGGCTTTCCATGGCTTATGGAAGCTTCTATCAAATTAATATTGTTACACATGAAATATTTAAATCTTCTTTTGCTTCATTGCACTTCTTTTGGATGGCCTTTCTATGCTTTTGTTCATTGAATAGCAGTGGGATTGGTGATGGACCTTGAGCCGATGAGGTCTCCTAATGTTAACCTACTTGTGTGCTTGTCAAGCACATTGCAATTACAATTGCAGTCATATAGGCTTGTGAGTAGGGCCATATCTCAGCCACAATGCTTGGTTGTGGGGATATTGCTTTGTTGTGCGAAATTATTGTGTTAAGGTGAGCGAACTGATTGGCTATGACCAAGTTATGTCATATCACTTCCATCAGGATGATCATTGTGAGGTGGTTACAATTGGATGAGTGGCTAACTGTTGTAATTGAGTCTTATAGTGGAGTTGTCCAATTTCCCTATTTCTTGAGATTCACTAAGGAGGTTAGGGCCTCCTAAGGATGGAATCTTGAGATAGAATTTTGTTAGGGCTGCAGAAACTTCTTCGAGGGTCGAGAAAGGGATTGGGTCTGTCACAAAGTCTAAATTTAGATCGAATTTGGTCTAGCAACCTAATAGGATTAGGCGATGGGGAAGTAGGCCTTATTCAAGGGAGCGCCCTAGGAGGAAACATGACTAGATTTGAGGTCAAGGATGGTTCTGTCAATGTAACAAGAAGGATGAAATGGTCGGCATTGATGGGATAGATAGGAGATATGTTAAATAGAGTTCTTAGAAGGATAAGGAAGTTCAAAATTATAATACCCAAAAAGAAATAAAAGGGAGAAGATCAAATAGAGCTCAAGATTTGTTCAAGAGCCATGAAGAACAATCTAAAGTCAGTCGAGCTCAATTAGGCCTCAATAGGGAAAAAGGAAAAAAATTGCAATGCAAAAAAATAGAATGAATCCTTGTGAGGCTAAAGAAGAACCCAAGGGAGATGAACTAAAGACTAGAGTCAATGTCAAAAGGCCTATAGCAAAGTCAATATGAAAAAGTGAGTAAAGAGGAAGAAGAAAACCCAAATTTTGCAATTGAACTACCAAAAATGAAAATTAAAATAATGATGGAGATAGTGAAGAAGAGTATCAAATAAAAGGATTGCAAAATGGGGTTAAGGGGAAAAGGGCAACATCCAACCCCATTAACAAACTTCTGAGGGAATAGGAAGGAGGCCAAAAGTTGTAACCCAAGAGAACAAAGAGAAACATTGGCAGAGATGGTGGAGAAGAATATGGTAGAAAAATAGTGTAGAATGGAGTCAAGGGAAAAGAGTTTGTATCCTGTGTTACACGGGGATGCGTCCCCTGCCCCAAAACCCCCTGTACCCGTCCCCACCCGTTCCGGGGACAGGGGGACGCATCGGGGACAGTCCCCTGCCGTCCCCGAATGAAGAAAATTCGCAGGAAACGGGGGGGGACGTTTCCTCTTGTCTGGGAAGGTCCGCCGTCCCCGGGGACGGCGGGGGACGTTGGGAATGTCCCTCGTTGTCCCCGGGGACGGCTAGCCGTCCCCCGTGTATATGAACTGCCCAGAACAAAAAATAACATTAAATCGTGGTTTTTTAAACATTTTATATTGCTTATAATTCTGACGTGGACCCACAGCAAGTAAAGGCGAATGAATAAAGTCATAAACAAAAAATTAAATGAAACTTTAAAGTTTCAAAACATTGAAATATTTTTTGTTTTGGCTCCCACGGCAAGAGCAGGCGACGGCAAAGGGCGACGACTCCCAGCTCACACAGCAAACAAAAATTTGTCTCAGACTCTCAGCATCATTTTTTTACCATTTTACTCCTGCGTTTGGGCATTTGACAGAGGCGTTTTTGCATTTTAAGGACGCATGAAACAAATTTCTCTAGTTTTTGTTTTACACGCCTAGGGTAAAGTCTCGGCTGGGCACCTCTATTTGACTGCGTTTTCTCCACTCAAGCTGCATTTTGTTTGTATTTTGGACGCCTTGAGGAGCTGGGAGCTGCACTTCATTCCATTTCCTACCACTTTCAGGTTTGAGATTAAATTTAAATAATTTTTTTGCTTTTGTATTATCTTTATCAGTTTTTAACTTTTTTAATTTTTGCTTAATGCTTTTAGTTTTATTTTCATTTAAATGATTTTGTATCATTTTTACAAAATTACAGATTTTCAACCAGCATACAAACTTCATATTTTAAAAAAATAAAGAAAAATTCAAAAAAGCCATACAAATTTCAAAATGAGCAGCAACAGCAATGGCAGTGACAATGGCAGTGACAGTCATGAGGGTGAGGGTAGTGAGAGTGAAAATGAAATTCAAAGAATGTCAATAGACCCTTCTTCTACCTCTGAAAATCCAACCCCTGCTTCTTCAGACTATTTTGCATGCCCTATACCCTCTCTTCAAAGGTTTGCAAAAGGCCCTTTCAACCGCAACAAACCATTGCGTCAGTTTGCCACAGATGTGACTGTCAACAAGCAAAAAAATTCAGGGGGCAGCAAGAAATGGCTTTGTCATGTTTGTAAAACTCATTACCATGGGAGCTATACTAGGATTAGAGGCCATCTAGTGGGTGACTGTGGAAAGGGTGTTAGAGTATGTACATCAATAACATTGGAGCAGCAGCTTCAATTTGCAAAGTTGGCTGGATGCAGTGATGACCAAATCATTACCATTCAAAATAAAAAACGACCATTAGCTGATTTGCAAGGCTCTTCCAATATATCAGTTTCAGAGAATTGTGATAGAGGGAAGAAGAAAGCAAGTGAGAAAACTTCAATCATGGGGTTGATGAATTCACAAAAACGAGAGCAAGCTGATGATGCAGTGGCCAAATTCTTTTATGCTCATGCTCTTCCATTTCATTTGGCAAGGTCACCTTATTTCAAAACTATGGTGAAAGAAATATTGTCAGTTGGACCCTCTTATGCCCCCCCTGGAGAACATAGATTGCGTACCTCCCTCCTTGACAAACAATATTCAAAAGCTACCTTGTTGATGGAGGAGATGAGGCAAACATGGCTTAGGACTGGTTGTTCCATTGTCATGGATGGGTGGACTGATATTCGACATAGGCCACTCATTAATGTTATTGTTACATGCCCTGCTGGTTCATACTTTCTTCGAGCTGTTGATTGTTCTGGGAAGCGTAAGGATGCTGATTTTCAGTTTGGCATTTTGAGGGAGGCCATAGAGGAGGTTGGGCCTTCTAATGTTGTGCAGGTTGTGACAGATTCAGCTCGTGTTTGTAAGCTAGCAGGTTTGATGGTTGAGAATGCTTACAAACATATTTTCTGGACTCCATGTTGTGTACATGCTTTGAATAATGCTTTGAAAGACATTGGAAAAATAGATTGGGTGAGGGCAGCAGTTGTAGAGGCTAGAGGCATACAAATGTTTGTATGCAACCATCACACTTCACACGCACTATTTCGGTCTTATTCAAAGAAAGAATTCCTCAAACCAGTTGAGACTAGATATGCTAGCTACTATATTTTGCTGGAGAGGATGTTGGATGTCCAAGATGCTCTACAAGCCATGGTTGTTTGTGCAGATTGGAAAAAGTGGAATCTGTCGAAGACAAATGAAGGCAAGGAAGTGAGAGATAGAGTACTTAATGAAACTTGGTGGGCCACTATCAAGTAAGAAATCTGAAAATTTAAATTGTTTTTGAAATTTTGAATTTGTTACACTTTGTTTTACTTTGTAGTTTGTATTTTAAAAGTTCTAATATTTAAATTTAATTTGTTGCTTGTAGGTATATTTGCTCTTTCATATCACCAGCTGTGAGGGTAATCCGGTATGCAGATACAGACTCTCCTAGCTTGGGAGAGATATATGAGACTTTTGATAGCATGCTTGACCAAATGAAGCAAGCTATTCGTCAAAAGGAACCTGAGTTGAGATTTTATGAGGACCATATTAGGCCTATTGTGACAAAGAGGTGGAACACAATGAATACCCCTCTTCATATGCTTGCCTATTCTCTTAATCCGAAGTGGTATGTACCTAGACCTGGCCGAATGCTTCCTTCTGAGGATGACGAGGTGATAGAGGGGCTTACAACAGCCCTTCGTAAAATATATACCAATGAGCTAGCAACCATTATTAGAGAGCAGTGGCTTATGTTTGCTGATCTTCAGGGTCCTACATTCAGCAAACCAGAGGCTAGGACAGATAGGGCCACCATTGCACAAAACAACCCCATTGGATGGTGGAAATTTCATGGGAAGGACACACCGGATTTGAAACAACTTGCCATTCGTTTGCTCTCACAGATTGCTAGTTCCTCTGCTGCAGAGAGGAATTGGTCCACCTATGGCTTCATCCACTCCATTAAGAGGAACAGGCTTACTTCAAAACGAGCTGAGAAATTAGTTGCAGTTCATAGTGCCTTGAGACTTCAGGACCGTCAGACTACTGAGTATCGGCAAACTCCAGCAGCACGATGGGATGTAGATCCTGAGGACGTTAGGCAAATTGATGAGGATGAGGTGCAACCAGGATTGGTCGGACTACCATTGGATGATCCACTCTTGCCAGAAGATGATAGTGACTCAGATAGTTCTGAGTCTTTTGATATTCATAGCCCGAATGAGGCTTAATTTCATAGACTGTTGGACAATGTATTTAGTATTTTGATTTTCATGTTTGAACTTTGAGACTTTTGGATGCATGTTTGAAACATTTGGATATTGATAGACCATGGTTTTATTTATGTTTGATATTGCTATGATAAATTTTATAATGCTTTAAAGTTTAAAGTTTAATGACATTTTGATTTATCATGTTCATATGTTGTTATGCTACTACTCTCGCGATTTATTTATATATTGATATTGTTGTTATCAATTATTAATTTATTGACATATATCTCTCTCTTTCCCTCTCTCTGTCTATAATATATTAATAATTTTTGAAAAAATCATATATATATATGTAATTTGTATGTCGCCGTCCCCTATCGTCCCCTAAAAATTTGCCCCTAGGAAACGTCCCGGAAACGCGTCCCCAGCCGTCCCCCCGTCCCCGTCCCCGTCCCCAAAAGGCCGTGGAACATAGTTTGTATCCAAGTTCAGTCCTAAAAATAAGAAGGAAGAGGAAGAAAACCAAATTATTGCAATTCAAGAGAATGAATAGAGAAAAAGTGGAAGAGATAGCGAAGAAGAATTAAAAAGAAAATGTCTGCAACATGAAGTTACAGGTTTGTGATGAGATGGAAAAGCAAGATAAAGACCCAGAGATTGCAATTCAAGAGAATAAAGAAAAAATAGTGGTAGAGATAGTGAAGAAGGCTATAAGACAAAAGGATTACAGAACAACATCAAGGGAAAAGGCCAATATCCAAGTCAATTCAAAAAGATGAGAAGAAAGTGGAAGAAGAAGATTTGGAGAAGTATAGACTGCATCAATGCCAACGCAAATAAATGCATTGAGTATCAAACAAAAAGCATTTTGCAGAAAAATGAAGAGCTTCAGCTAGTTGGGCTCAATATTTCTGGTCTTAAATCCAACAATCTTAATCCAGAGAGATCCTTCATAGACACCCACCAAATAAGTGACGAGCACCAAAGTTGTGATCCTCCTTTGCAGTGACCTTAGAATCTTCGATGTAAAAGTGGTGCAACGTGGAATATTATTGTGTTGTTAATAGAGTAGCCGGATACGCCCCTGCCCCTCCTTGGACGTGCGTATCCCCGTATCCAATACAGATACAGGTACGATACACCACAGATACATGTTGGATACCGTACCCACACGTGCCCAAAAAAATCTTGATTTTCCAGCCGTGCCGGATACTTTGTGATTTGATTTTCAAAATATCTAACATGAATCTTCCTAAACTTAATCTTATAAAACTTTCAATTGTGCAATTTTCTTTTTGTTTTGTATAAACAAAACCTACACCAAATGAGGAAGACCTGAAATGTTTTTCTATTTCAACGACCCATTTTTCTAGGTCTTCTTCGAGTGCAACTCTACTATTTTTTTGGCATTTTAATTTTTATAGATTTAAAAAAGTTAATTGTTTATAGTTTTATATTTATATTATGTTTGTTTAAACATTAGAAATTTTGAAAAAATTAAAATTTATTCTTTAAATATAAATAAAATTTATTAATATAAATTTAATTGTTTGTTGTTTACTAAATTATTGATGTTTAAATTTTAATATTATTTAATTTATATTTACTTATTTTCTTTTAAAGTAATTTAAATCTCCTTTAATAACTTAGAAAATATACGTGTATGTGTTTTTTATGAGTGTTGTATCCAGCCGTATCCATATTGGGGGTCTTAAAAAATGGCTGTATCCGTGTCCGATACCGTATCTGTATCTGTATCTGTATCCGTGTCCATGCAACTTTGGACTTATTAACTCTGATTTGCTGACTCTGTTGTAGCATAGATCCTCACAACATCCCCCAATACTTGTGTGAATGGGTTGGCTACTTTTTCTTGATTATGGTTTCCACATGAACATGGAATGAGATAGACCTGTCTGTTCTGTTTGGGTCCATGAAGTCCTTTACAGACTTTGAAAATTTCACTTAAGTGTTCTGTGAAAGAAAAGTTGACCTTACATTCTTTTTTTCTAAATTTGAATGTTTTATTAGAAATTTGTTCAATTTAGGGTAAGAAGGTCTGAGGTTGGCCACATGTCTGTAATCTTCTGTTGATGTTCCGGTTCCCTCTTTGCCTTCTATAAAGCTCTAGGAATTCACTTGGTAGCCATGCCTCTTAAAAACTGTGGTTAGGCATTTGTTTACATGTTGAAAACTGTACTTAGGTGTTAAGAAATTTGGTTGTAATTGGGAGCATGTAGAAATTTCCACAAGACTCTGATATTTGTCTTCTAAATATCTATGCTACATAGAGCTTGAGTTAGTAAATCTCTACTGTGCAACATGACAAGAAACAGGGTTTGGGAGGTTGTTCAGATGGAATGGATCCTCGATGCTGTCACACATTTTTTATATTAGTGTATTCCCATTCTGAATAATTTTAACCATTTGATACTTTATAAAATGAGAAGGTGATCACATGAATATCAGAATTGGGAAACCCTACAAGGCTACAACCTTACAAGTGCAAATGGTTAGTGATAAATGTGATACTTTGTTTTCCTTTTAGCCTCCGGGCTTCAAATCCACCATAACTGGATAGTCATTTTTGTGGTAAATTGATGTCAATAGAGGTGGGCATTTGTGCTCAAGTGAGAATTTCTTTTTCATTAGGGTTTAACTAGTCCTCAAATAAGGTGGATATTAAATCTGCATCAATGCTGATTAATTACAGCTCTGGTATTATTAAGCTTTATATGGTACATTTCTCTGGTTTTAACTTCTAAGGTCAAGCAATGCCTCTTTTGAACTTATTTATAGCTATTTATACCTGATAAATGACCTATTGAGGTCTTTTATATTATATTTACATTTCAAGTAACTTTCAACTTAACCCTATAGGACCTATTTTTAATTGCTTTTGTTTCTATATCCAGATCTAATATTGTCTTCCTTTCTTAATTTAATTTTTTTATTGAGTGGTCAGCATATTTTGAAAAACTTTGCGTGCCAAACAACCACAGTTTGGAGCCAAATCAGGTGACAAATTTTACAGCATGGAAGTTGCCAGCAGGTATGGCTACATTATTTTTTGGTGATACAGGCCTTTTTATTCAGATTATATATTCTAAATGAAAGAAAATAGTTTATATAGGGTTTTCTAAGATTTTAGCATGAGTTTTACAAGGTTTTTGGTTAATATATAAAAGATTATGTGTAAGATTTCTGGAATGTGTTTTAATTTATTATTCAAGAAGGCTTTTCTTTTTATTTACTTGTGATCACATGGTTGTAGATCTGAAGATGGTGATCCATGCAATGCTATTATTCTTCCTAGCAATCATAAATCTAAGCATAAAGATAAAATAAAGGTATTTATGCATCAATCTGCCTTCATATATAGTATTAATTAAAATGTATTATCATTGATATTTTCCTCATCATGAGTTTTATTTTATTCTGTTGCTTTTAAAGGTTGCTAAAGACAGGAAGAAAACTCTCTCGTTGAGTAAGAAGCAACAAAGAAAATTGAGAAGGCTGCAGGTATTTTTTTTTGGGTTTTGTAGAATAGTTTTACTTAGTATCATGACACCTACCGAGTATTGCATTGATTGGAATTAGAAAAGAGTATGGTCTGGTCTGTAATCCATGATGAGAATTGAAGTTGTTGGGGACTATTTGGAAGTTAGATAATTGGTTTTTTGTACAGTTGAGGTTCTTGTTGAATATGCTTCTTTTTCTTTATAGGAGGAAAAGGATAAAAGGGAAAGGCGAGCTACTGATCTTGAGATCTTGGAGTACGTACAGTGGTCTTGCTTACATTCTATGTAATCTGTACTTAACAAATAGTACTTATGGCTGATAATTAACTTATTAAGTAGTAACCATTATATACAAAATGCTACAAATTCAGAAATATAAAATATGGATAAAAGAAATATATAGTATTCAAAGAATTCCTCAAAAAATGTTGTCATATTTTCCTTACCTTGAGCTGGGTTGATATCCTCAGGAAGTACAAGATTCAAGATGATGCTCATGCTTTGTTAGGCTCTTCTGGTAATCTTGGACAGGTATCTCACAAGATGGATATAGTGTTTTAATATTTATAATCTGTTCTAATGGTATTTTAATCTTTCCAAAACAATTGTTCTTTTTCGGCAATGGCAAAGTTGATATATTGTAATTTTTCATTGTTTAGGTTGAAACTATGCGGGAGAAACTCTCTAGGGCTATGCGCTTACATAGAGCAGGATTGTCAGTTCCTTCAGATGTTCCGCTTTTTCGTGAAAGAGAAATTGATTCAAATTTGACAGAAACTAAGAATTTTACTAATAATATTTTGCCTGTTAAATGCAATCAAAAGAAGAATATTCAGGAAACTGGCAAAATTCAACCGAAGAAAAGAAAGCGAATTGCTTTGCACACAGTTAATGAAGTAGATCAAAATGACACATTCGAGGATGCAAGAATGACTGCCTCTGTTGATGCCAAAGTTAAAGTAAAGGATATGGTAACAATACATGGGCACAATATAGGGCAGAGTGACATAAATATAGTCTCATGTTCAGAACCTGCTCTATCTGATTCTAGGAATTGTTATTCAAGTGGAGCTGAACTAGAAAATTCCCAATCCTCTAATAAACAGGGTTTGCCTGCTGCTGCTGAAACTACTCAACTGAGTAATGGTAGCAAATCTTTGACATGGTTGGATTCAGTTGACCCTATTGTACAAGGAGGTTCTCCTAGGATAAAGGGTCAAGATGGTTGCTCAGGACAGAAGGTTGGGGTAAACAAGTCATTTGAACCTACTAAACAAATAAAATACCAGGTTTGTTTCTTATAATCTCAACTTGAAATAAAACTTATCAATAATTCTGAAACCACCTTTGCATTTGTCAATTGCTTGCTTTGTTTTTGTAGTTTAAAAAACCTATCAGGAGGGTTTTCATTATTAATTTAATAAAATGCTATGGCAAAGGAAATTGTATAAGCTTGAGCTCCCTGATGTGATGGAAGGAAATTTTTTGGGTGCAATTAATTTGCATTGCTAATGTGTTGGTCATTGGTTGTTATTTGTTAACCCTAGATCCATGGTTACCATCTGCTACCTGAAAGACCAATCTTACCCAACCATATTAGGAAAACCATATGCTTTTGAGTCATGGATGTACAATTCAATGTCCAAATTTTTTTCTGTCAACTATTTTTTGTAAACGCCAACTGCAACTATTGTCTTTCTTATTGTCATTGTTCCATTTGAAAAGAAAAATATGCATTCTTATATCTGTACCAAAGTGCACTCTGATTAAATGTCAATAAGAATGATATTTCATTGCCTCGAGCTATTCTTGCAGAGGGTCCAGTTAAATCTATTAGGCTATATCCGTTATTTCGAAAGAATATACTAATATAATTGTCCATTCTGTGATCAGATTTGGTGTTTTATTACTAGTAGTAGCACTATCATTTTTCAATTTCAATGTAGCTCAAACATGGTGAAAATCAGGTTGTAATTTTAGCAGCTGTCCCTAATTTTTTGACCAGTAGCATTTTTTCCTTATAGCAAAAGCATGGATTCTATTCAATGGGGCCTCTACCTGCAAAATTAGTATCTCCCTTTTTTCAATAGAATATAAGTGTCCATTCTGTGATCAGATTTTGGTTCCTTGTTATTAATAGTAGCACTATCATTTTTTTTAATTTAAATGTAGCTCAAACATGGTGGAAATCATGTTCTATTCATTGGGACCTCTACCTGCAAAATTAGAGTATTTAAGTTGAAACACTTAGAAACAAGTTGTAACTTTCAGATTTGGAAGGTTAGAACCCAAAATGGTTATTGCCAACATAGATTATGTGCTATACCTTCATGCTAATGGCTTCAACAAAATCTCTGAATTGCTGGATTGGATACGGGTTTGCCAGCATGTCTTTTTCTTTCCCCCAAGGTTCAGTATTGCTGGATACTGTCATAAATATTCAAAAATTTCAAAGTAGATTGCCTTCTCTGCTTTAGAAGCAACTGCATTTTTCCTAGTTGCAAGGATGGTACTTAGTGTTTTACATGAATGAATTTACATATTGCATTTTTTGGGATTCAAAATAGCCAGCACACTTAGTATTTACGTATTGCATGGTCTTATTTGTCAGGTTTCAAATGGGGAGAGCGTGATGCTAGATGCACAAGACAGTGGCAGGGATTCTAAAGACAGGAGTTGGAATGCTATAAGTAATAGCTTTGTAGTTCATGTTACAAGACCAGATGAAGTTGAAGAAAAAAGGAAAAATCTTCCAATAGTTATGATGGAGCAGGAAATTATGGAAGCTGTCAATCAGCATCCTGTTGTGATTATATGCGGGGAGACTGGATGTGGTAAAACTACTCAAGTTCCACAGGTATGATTCCTTATATTATTTCCCAGGTCTCATTTTTAATGAGTTACAAGAATGCCTTATTTGTGTTTTCCAAGTGGAATTGAATGTTCTACCATGCCATACAATTTAACATAGATTTTTTATTGAAGTTTCTGTTTGAAGCTGGATTTGGTTCAAGCAAGTGCAAAGAAAGGACAGGAATTATAGGCGTCACTCAGCCCCGACGTGTAGCAGTTCTTGCTACTTCCAAGAGAGTGGCTTATGAATTGTCATTTCAGCTGGGAAAGGAAGTTGGATTTCAAGTGCGGCATGATCGGAGAATAGGAGGGAATAGTTCCATCAAGTTTATGACTGATGGAATTCTGCTTCGTGAAGTGCAGGTAGAGAGTTTATATTTGTCATATCTAAGATGACTTGAGATGGCTTCCATTCTGTACAAAGGACTACATTACAATAGTTATGATATGACTCTTTTGTTGTGTAAATAAAGTTGATTTTTCCAAAACAAAACCTTTTATTTATAATGTGTCTAATAGTAAAGCCTAATGCTCTGTCTTGCTAATTATTGAATCTCATAATTTGCTATTCTGTGCATATTATGGAAGCCTAATGCTTTGCCTTGTTGCCTACAGTCTGATTTTCTATTGAGGAACTACTCAATCATTGTGTTGGATGAGGCTCACGAGAGGAGTTTGAATACTGACATCCTTATTGGAATGCTTTCACGAATTGTACCTCTGCGGCAGGTTTTGTGATTTGATATTTCATATTTACTGTGTTATATAAAATAATGAATTATCACCTAAATAGTAAATAGTGAAAAGAAGAAATCATTATGAAATCAAACTCTTATTTGGTCCA
Organism: Sequoia sempervirens; assembly: GCA_007258455.2. NCBI lineage: Eukaryota > Viridiplantae > Streptophyta > Pinopsida > Cupressales > Cupressaceae > Sequoia > Sequoia sempervirens. The sequence goes on from VDFB02089725.1 coordinate 86,384, forward strand.
TTTTTATTGCAGAATCTATACGAGGAACAACAGAAAAAAATATCTAGTGGAGAAACAGTGAGTCCTGAAAACTTGGTTAACCCATTGAAACTTGTTTTAATGAGTGCAACGCTGAGGATTGAAGATTTTGTTTCAAATAACAAGTTATTTCCTGTAATACCACCTGTAATAGAAGTGCCTACAAGACAGTTTCCTGTGACCATTCATTTCTCTGCCAAGACTGAACTCGTAGATTATCTGGGAAAGGCTTACAAAAAGGTTTTAGCTATTCACAAGAAGTTGCCACCAGGTGGTATACTAGTATTTGTCACAGGGCAACGGGAGGTAGAATTCTTGTGTAGGAAGCTGCGAAAAGCATTTGGGAAAAGGAATAAAAGCAATCCCAAACCAGTGGGCATTCCTCAGATGACAAGGTCATTTTCAGATGTAAATAATTCCACAAATCAACCTGATATGGAAGAAATTGCTGAAGCTGTGGATGCTACTGATGAAAATGAAATTTGCAAAGGAGGATTTAATAGGTTTGATACATATGATGATGATGGCTTTGATGATAAGTTACAGGAAAAATCAGAATCCTCTGATACTGAATTTGATTCAGATTCGGATAGCGAAGAAGAGTTTCTTAATAATGAAAATGACCTTCTCGATAAAACATTGCAAAACACCAGTTTACTTAGAGAACCGGGATGTGTGGAATCACTTAAAGCTGCTTTTGAAGCACTAAGTGGTGGTGACAATAGTAGAAAAACCAATGAAAAGTCAAACCAGCAAAATCTTGCAGATGCTCAAAACAAAGAACATAGAGACCAAAACAGTACAGGAAACTTGAAAGAGCCAGGTCCTCTCTATGTTTTACCACTGTATGCAATGTTATCTGCAGAGGCACAGTTACGTGTATTTGCTGGAGTACCAGAAGGAGAAAGGCTTGTTGTGGTGGCCACTAATGTTGCTGAAACTTCCTTAACAATTCCTGGAATCAGATATGTTGTTGATACAGGTAGAGCAAAAGTGAAGGAATATTTGTGTTCAAGTGGAATAGCAAAATATGAGATTCAATGGATTAGCAAGGCTTCAGCCGCTCAGCGTGCCGGAAGAGCCGGCAGAACAGGATCAGGACATTGTTATCGTCTTTATTCATCTGCTGTTTTCAACAACACTTTACCAGATTTTCCACTACCTGAAATAAGCAAGGCTCCTATTGAGGGCGTTCTTCTTATTTTGAAGTACATGGGTATTAATAAGGTGATCCAAATGAGTTCTAGTTTTTTTGGATTTGAGAAATAATTTATAGATATTCAGATTTTGTAATTGAGCCTTACATGCTCAATATATTCAGCGATTGTATGGCTCTGGTGTTTCTGTAAATAGATCTTACAAACTGACTGATCATTTGTTTTTCAGGTTGCCAACTTCCCTTTCCCTACCCCTCCTGATAAGACAGCCTTAGTAGATTCTGAACGGTGCTTGAAAGCCATTGGAGCACTAGATCAGACTACGGGAAGGCTGATGCCAGTTGGAGAAGCAATGTCATTATATCCTATTAGTCCTCGCCATTCTCGTACGCTTTTAACTGTAATTCAGATACTAAAAGAGAGGGATGAATGTGCTGGTGCAAACTTAGTTCTGGCTTTTGCATTGGCTGTTGCTGCAGCACTAAGTGTAGATAATCCTTTTCTCGTACATTTTGGCTTAGAGGCTGGAGAAGATGTGAAAGAAAAGCAGAGGGGAATTGATACTGCTGTTGAGAAAGAAACCGAAGAGCAAGACCACCTAGAAATTAAGAAGCAACGTGCAATGGCTAAAGCAGCCCATAAAATGTTCGAGAATATGAGCAGCGATGCCTTAACAGTTGCAAGTGCACTTCGTTCATTTGAAGTTGCAGATAATCGAGAACAGTTCTGCAGAATTAACTCTTTACATCTGAAAACCATGGATGAAATGTCAAAGCTTCGCAAGCAACTGCTTCAGCTTGTCTTCAACCAAAAACTGGAGAAAAAACTGAAAGTGGACTTTACTTGGACTTTTGGGAATTTGGCAGATGTAGAACTTGCATGGAGGGAATCAATTAATAAATCTCTTACATCAACTCAAGAAGATATATTGGGACAGGCAATCTGTGCAGGTTGGGCGGACAGAGTTGCACGTCGTCTAAGACCACATAAAACAATAAAAGCATCATCAGAAGGCCAAAGGACAAGGGCAGTTAAATACCAAGCTTGTTTTGTGGAAGAAATTGTTTTTCTGCATCGCATATCATCTGTTGCTAGAGTGGCGCCTGAGTTTGTTGTGTATAATGAACTCATTCATACCACAAGGCCTTACATGCGTGGTGTGACATGTATTAAACCAACTTGGCTTGCCTTGCATGCAAGAGCTCTCTGCACATTTTCTAAACCACTTGCAGATCCTCAACCATATTATGACTGCTTGTCAGATCAAGTCTTTTGCTGGGTTTCTCCTACATTTGGTCCACATTTATGGGAGCTTCCTCTTGACAGATCCATTATGAAGAACATAAATCATCGGACAGCAGTGTTTGCATGTGCACTTCTTCAAGGCAAAGTTCTGCCATGTTTGAAAGAAATGCAGCAATTACTGGCAGCTGATCCCTCTATGGTATTGAAACCTGAGGCTGCAGCACACAAACGTGTTAGTGATCTCCTTCACAAATTGAGTGTGGGGCCAGTTGTTGATAGTCGTATCAAACTTAAATCTGCTTGGGATGCAGATCAAAAGTTCTTGTATCTTGAAATATTAGCATGGATACAAGGTAAATTCCATCATCTTTTTGATCAGCTATGGAAGCAAATGAAGCATGAGTCCCAATTGGACTGTAAACAACTATTCCGTCAGAAAATCAAGAAACTAAGCAGGACAAAGGATTGACCGAAGCATTGACACACATGGATAAATTTGTAACCCAAGATCTCTCCTATTATCTCTCACAAGATGAATTTGTAACCTAGGACAAATGTGAAATTTGATTAATATTATTCATTAAGTGTTTAAATGTGTTTGATGTTGATGTTTCTATTGAACTGCGTGAAAATCTTTATTCAGTTTGTTTGAATGGTATGTTGGATGATGAATGCTTTGTTATTTTTATTATTTCAAATGGTGGACATGAAGTTTGTGGATTCAGAGGTCAGAAATAGAGAGAATTTGTTGCATCATTATGTAAAAATTTCTAACCTAGGTTTTCCGAAACATTCTATTTGGATCTATTCATATATATATCCATGGATAAGGTAATAAGGGAAATGCATACATATATACAGGATATCAAGCCTGGAGAGTAAATCAGCACATCCTATGGCCATGTCAGTGGTAGCGTACTGTAGGCAACAGGGTATTAAGCCCTCTGCTGAGGTGAAAGATTTCAATATATTGCAAGGAGAGGGCATCTGCAGGCTAATTGCTGGCCATAAAATTTACATTGGCAACAACTGTTTGTAAACTCAGTTTTTTGGGGCCAAGGTAAAATTGATGCTTGCAACAGTAATTATTCTTCCTATTATAGCTTTCAGACTGCTAACATTTTGCCAATGGCGGATTATACATGTACCAGACATGTGGAATATGGAAGGCTCCACAGTAGCATATGTAGGAGTAGATACAAAATTTGTAGGAGTATTTAGTGTGGCAGGCCGCATCTGACCACAAGCAGCAGAAGCAGTTAACAAACTTAAGGTTAGCTGTTAATAATTATTTTGCTTTAAGGATGCATTCAGTTTTTGAAGTTTGTTTTTCATTTTTTGTTTTGGTGATTTGTTTGTCATTATTTTTGTTTTGTTTTCATTGATTAAGTTTTTTTTTGGTTTCTTACTAATTTCAGATATTTGGAATCAGAGTGGTCATGCTCACAGGTGATACTGCTGTTTCTGCTGCAGAAGTTGAAAAATTACATGCCTTAAATGGTTAATTTGAGTTGGCAATCCTGTCACAACATTTTTAACTGATAGAGGAGCCCTAGTAATGGTGTGCAGGTAGGAGAAATTGAAGTCCATGCCCACTTACTCCCAGAAGACAAGGTGAGATTTATTGGAGAGCTAAAGCAGGAGGACAGACTGCCATGGTGGGCGATGGAATTAATGATGCACCGGCATTAGCAGCAGCAGATGTGGGGATAGCTGCAGGTGTGTAAGGCTTTGTGGTACCCATGGATTTTGCAGACATAGCTCTCATGTCTAATGACATAAGAAAGATTGCTGGTGCAGTGAAAATAGGGCGGAGATCGGTGAAGACAACATACATAAATGTTGCATTCTTCCTGTTGACAAAAGTATCAAACAAACTGACAGGCATTTGGTTCTACCCTTGTTTGCTTTTACTGTCTAACTTTCCTTCATTCACTAAAGAACCATTGGTAGCACAACATACAAAAACATTCACAAATTTCTCTGACAGAAGCCATGGTGGGATTGCAATTTATTGTGCCACTTAACTTCCAGTTTTTTTTGTCCTGTTCAAACATGTCTCTACCATATATTAAAATCCCAAGCCTAAGCTTCAGCCCGTTCCTCCATGCAGGCTCATTAAAATTTAATATTACAGTATCAGACATTGGCCCATCCACTCATCTACCATTCTAACCTGCCAATCAATGCCACCTACATTAACTTACATAGAACAAGAATACCCATATGATTAATTGCATTGTGTTTAGACTGTTGGGTAGCAGCCTCTGTAGTAGTTGGATATAAAGATTTTCTAAAGTAGAATTTAGGATTTAATCCAAAGAATCTAATATTTGTTTATATGGATCCAGAGTGTAGTGTCGCTGAATCTGACACTGCTTGGGCAATGATTCAACTGCTCAGTGAAAATTAACACAATTGAGCTATCTTCAAAGCCCAAGAACAGCAAAGAGAGTAATTATGAAGTGGGTGCTCAGAATTGTTACTTGCTACAAAGTTTTCTTATTTTTTCAGAGACTAGTGTGGAGTTGATTAATTTTGTGGGTGTAGCAATCATCCACCATGCCCAGGGGTGCGTATGGAGGAGTCACTGGAGGTTACTATACACTTACTCTTTTCCTCAACATGAGAGCAGGGAGGAGTGCTGGGCCTGTATGATCATCCCCATTACATTTTGGATATTTGGCGTGTAAACCTTTCCCCAACTGCAATTATGTTCTTTCTGTTATTTAATTACTGTCTTCTGGCATTTCTAGACCATCTTGAAACACACTCACATCAGGTTTTGAAACAGAGGATTCCTAGTTTCCTTCATAGCTCGATAGGATTCACCTTGAGACTGATTGCTGAGTACCCATAGCATTAATATGCATATAAACAGTATGTGTATACAAATAGACATTGGATTTAGTAAAATAATACATAGGTTCAGGGTTCAACAACCTTCAACCTTCCTTAAAAGTTTGGTTCCTGGATACCCATTTCATTGATGCACAAACAGAAAATATGAGTATATACATATACTTTGAATCCAGTGAATATACATAATTTTTTCAGGAGATAGATAGGATTCTCTGTAAATCTCAGTCTAATTTTTAAATTCTCTTCATATTTATACATGTTCTCATATCAATGAAATGGGTATTTAGCAATTCAGCCTTGTTAAAAAAGCTATAAAAAAAAAGCTATCAAACACTAAAGAAAACTATAAATCCAGTGAATATATATTCCTTTTTATATTATATGCATACCATACATATGTATATAAGAAAACTAAAAATCCTGTGAATATACATATCCTTCTTTTATATATGTATAAGTAGGTATTCAGCAGTCCAAACTTCTAGGAAACTTTTCAGCACTGAAGAAAGCTATAGATCCTGTCAATATATTCAATTTTCTTCAAGTATTTACGTTCAATACTCATTTCATTGATATACATATTGGCACAGGTCTTAAGTCTATGTTTGTGCGTATGTATGTTTATAATATGCATATATATTGGACCTTGTGGTTAGCATACACAGTATATTCAAGGCTTTGATGGAATCCTTGTAAGTGTATTTTATTGTTTTCTTCAGTGCCGGATAGAATTTTCAGCGAGTCTTATTGTTGAATATCCATTTCATTGCATATCCATATAAGCATGTGTGTGTATGTCTCTGCCTATTTATTTTTATATGTATAATATGTATAAAAATTGGACCCTATGATTAGGGTATATATGGTATGATTCAAGGCTTTATTGGAGTCCTTGTAAGTATTATTCAGTACTGGATAGAATTTCTTTCTAGTCTTATTCCTAAATACCCATTTCATTGATATGTCTAGATTTGTGTGTGAATAATGTGTGTGCACATTTGGATTTGTAATTAGAGTACGCATAGCATCTTTGATAGAATCCTTGTAGTCTGGTTTCTGAAGATTGATATATATAAACACATCATGTACATTTCTACATATGCAATCTGTATACACATAAGATTCTGTGTATATACTTGTAGTTTTCTTCAGGGCATGATAGGATTATCTGCAAGCATGATTCCTTATTACAGATTTCCTTGATATTTCACAAAAGAGGCACTTGCTCGAATGAGGAGGGGGTGATACACCTTGTTGAACAATATGTAATTTAAGTGGAAAACAATGCCCTTGTGTACATTGTGGATCTCACTTGACTAGGGAGAGAACACATAGTTTAGCAGGCTTGATAGGACATTGTGTCTACTTTCTGAATACCCATTTGATGTAAAATTTAAATCTGCATCTACATGCGTGCGCACACACATTGGGTCCTATGGTTAGTTCAGACTAGTTTGTGTGGTAGAAATCATTTTAAGTTTGGTTTCTAAATACAGATTTCATTGATAGGCATATAACACAGGCCTTTATGAACATATACATGTATATATTCTCATTGATACAACAAGTACACATTGAAGTTATAATGTACTTATCTTTGCTTCAGGGCTTGAAAGGATTTTGTGCAAATCTGGTCCTGAATTCTTCTTTGATTGATATCCATATAAACCTGTACATGTGCACTTCTAGAGAATGTGTACAAATCTGATCTTAATAACAGAGTACACAGCTTGCTTATCTTAATAATATAAGAAAGAGAGGATGTTAACACATCAATTTAATTATTTTCACCCCACATTTTTCTATACTAACAATTTTCTTTGTACAATAATATTATACTAGCAATCGCACCTTGGTGTACAATGGGTATGCCGAAGAGGTATGGAAGGTCAATTTGAAAAAAATGGTCTATTTTTTGGGTACATTTGTGCAATAAAGGTCTCAATGGAGAAGTGATATGCATCCATTTACAAGGATCCAAACACGATTGAAACAAAACCTTTGAATCAGGAAAATAATCGTAGTACCACCCCACACCGCCTTATCCACTTCTTTTTCCACAGGCAGGGATTCATCTATCAAGCTATTCTCATGTACAGAACTTGTACCAGATATCACAAGGCCATCTAGAAGAATGCTTTCGCCAGCTTTCACAGACAAAATGGTGTTAATTTTCACAGCCTTAACATGCACTTTCCCCCCTGTTTCCTCTATCACAGCAGTTTGAGGTACCAGAATCATCACAGCTGATATAGCCTTTCGGGCCTATATGAAAGTGAAAGGCTTTGTCGACGCGGACTTTAAGCTTGATCTCCCTGTTGTGCCTGCCAGCTACGCTTCACCGGATCTAATGTCTCCTTTGTGCAATTTTTTTATGAATGGATGAGATTGCTCTCATCGTTTTGCGTCCCTTTTCCAGCACTGCATGGATGAGAATGGGTATAAGGAAAATAATGGCATAATGTAATTTAAGACTCCCAAAAGTGAAAAAAAAAGTGTAAACAAGAGAAGTGAGAAAAAAGATATAGTGGGTCAATCTCAAGGGATTCAAACCAACAACCATTTTATAACTTAGTACATATTCAATGAAAAATGACATGTCCTATGGAATTTCCAAGTGGCCTCCTCCCTTGGCCCTCTCGCCTATAGAAATTCCACCTTCCCAATTAGTACAATTGTGAATTGACATGTCAAATGTTGGCATAGAAATAGGAGCTCTATAATAAGGTATGGCATCTATCACAACATAATGGAAAGAGATTTTTTTAGATGTTATATATGCAATTTCAACTATTAATCTCTCTTCTCTTGATATCTATTTCCTTTTATCTCATTTATCTCTCTCTCCCTCTACCTCTTGGTCTCTCTATCTCCCTCTTTCCTCTTTGCATATCCCTCTCTTTCTCAAGCCCTCTCTCTTTGTTTTTTAAGTATGACTCTATTTTTTCCTATATCTCCTTAACAGCCCCCCGGCCGCTACCCCACCTTCCCTTCCTCTCTCTCTCTCTCTCTCTACTGCAAACATAACATGAGCCTGTCGGTAATGGATCCTAATTATCTTCCTCATTCAGAGGTTTTGTTTTAGTTGTGTTTGGAACTTTGGATCCCTATAAAAGGATGCATAGTTGATTTGAAGCTATCACTTCTCCATTGAGACCTTTGTTGCACAAACAAACATCATTTGCTAAATGGCCTACCAATTGATCTCATGTATTGCAAAATGTTTGCAAAAATAAGACCAAAATTTTTCCTAATTGACCTTCCGCACCTCTTCGGCGTACCCATTGCACACAAAGGTGCGATTGCTAGTTTTAAAAAATATTATTTTTCTTTCTGTTGGTTAATGTTGGAAACAATCAGTGCAAAAATCAAATTATTATTTATTTTTTGTATATTATGTGTCCAATGCATTTAATTTTTTTAATCAAATTTCTACTCTATTAATTACTTGAATGACACGAGCACTATTATATACCTCATGATAAAATTGATTGTTGACTCTAAAATGATTTTGTCTCCTTGAAAGATATTTCTGACATCACTCAATTCTGTACATTAGATATGAAAAATAAAATTTTATATTACTTTTATAGCAGCTTTAGCTTGAAAACTTGTCTCATGTCCCAATCAATGACTTTCAGGCAGTTGAAACATTCATTGCATCACGCCTGAAAATAAATTTTAACTAGCAACCAATATTTTCATTTAAAACTATGTTACTGGTCCGACCCCTAGACAGCCCGGGTCCTGGTCTAATCCAACCTGGGTTCAAGGTCCGGATCCGGTCCTTGGTGGGTTTGGGCAAGGTCTCGCCCATAGTCTGTGGATCCATCTTGGATGAACCTGGGCAAACTTTGGGCGGATTTCACAGAAAACAAGTGAATTTTGCCTTTTTCAAAATTAAAAAAATATTTTTTTACTTATTTTTTAATTTTTTACACTCTAAAAAGTGCAATTTTCCCCCAAAATCCTAAGATGATGTGCGCCATGAAGGTTTGTGTGGTTTTGAAGGTCTTAATTTGGGTCTTATTCTGAATGCAAAATGATGTACACTATGAAGGTTTGTGTGCCCTCGACCCCGCTAGGGGCGTTGCCATCAGACCCCCACGAGGGGTGTCGCCCCTTGACCCCACTGGCTGCCCCCAAACCCCCATTGGATTCATTTGATTTTCAAAGTACTCTCTAAGTTTTCAAGTTCGCCTACAAATCTTCGTCTATAATATTGTCATCCAATTGGACAATCTTCCCTTGATGTTACTTGATGCGTATCTACAAGGAGAAATGCAACAATGTAGTTAATTTTAATATATAGTATATATGATGACATTTGAGTTTGACTAATTGACATTCTAATATTTTTATATTTTTATGGTGGTTTTCTTTAATATACAATATATGAAGCTATGTGTGGTATTTGGAACTTAATTACTGTTGTAAATATGTATATATTTCTGATTTTTATATGTTTTTGTATGGACGAACCCAAAACAAACCCCACCCCAATTTTTTTTTGACCAAACCCCCAAACCGGAACCGGTAACTTAGATTTAAAAAGATGCAAAAGTCCTCGAGCTCAAAAGTCTGGCAATGCCAGAACCCCAATATTTTTTGGATCTACTGTTTGATTGCTGTGAATAGATTGAAGTAGTGGTTATAGAGATATTGGCTTTCACTCATCTCATTTTTAGATTTATTTTTGGCTTTGGTAGGGTTTCATAATATTTTTCTTGCAAACCCAGGTAAATATGGAAAAACACCAATGAATGTTGTGGCCCAAAGCTTGAGCTTGTGCATTAGAGCCGCCAATAATGCAAAGGCAAAAGTGTCACTCACCAGCTGTGCCCAAGTAACCAAATGGGTGTTTATTTAATTTTACGTGATTCGATTTTTTATGGTGGGGATAGTTTAGCAAATTTAATTTTCCCGTTCTGCTAAATTCTGATATTGGAAAAAATGAATTCATTATCCTTTAACTTTGCTACAATATGATTTGATCTTGTTCTTCTGCTGAATTTTATCTATTTCATATAGGAATTATCTGAAGTAGAGGAGTATTTGTATTAAAAATGAATGGAAGAGGGATACAAGAAAATTAGGGTTTTAAAGTTTGTCATCCTTTAATTTATCTACTGTTTAAGTCGTTTTACTTTTGCTGTTCCGTTGAATGTGAGCTATTTTTTTAGAGATTTTGTGAAGACAAGATTAATTGTGTTAAAAATGAATGGAAAAGAGATATTGGACAATGAAAATTCAGAAAACGGCTTAGGGGAGCTTGAGAGAGCCCAACTATGGTGGGTAGATTTATCATCTGGGTACAAATAGTTGTGGGCATTAGTTCTGCCATCTTTGCTATTTGCTGATCAAGGGCAAGCATTTAGAAATGTACAAGTGTAGTCGTAGTAATCATCAAGGACAGGTCAGTCTAATTTCTTCCTTGCATTTTGTTTTTTCCAAATTATGGCTGATCTTTTTGTTTTACTGCAATCACATGTACAACATTATACACATTATTGTTAATCAGATCTACCCTGCTTCCTCATCAGAATAGCTAATGTGCATTTGAGTTTTGATGTTTGTCTTTGATAAAAAAGGGGTAAAACCTTTATTGAAAGCCAAAAAAAAGCATTACAAAGACACTAGGAAACCAAAAGGCTCCCAATAAAAAGATTACACCAAAACCAACCAATACCAAACGACCCCAACCACAGTAGCCTAAACCTCAACAACCAAATCATCAGATAAGACCACCTCCAAATCACAACTACGATCAGCGGGTAACTACCCCCATCCCTCAATCTTCCAATCACCATCATGCTTAGAAGCCCACTTGGCCAAACAATCAGTAACCCTATTCCATTCACGTGGGATGTGGACAAAAGACACCACCTCCAACATAGAGCACATTTGTAGAATTTGATGAACAACCGAAGCAAGGTGCCAATTAACATCAGTCACCTTATGCTCATTCAATAGATTAACAACAATTTGTGAGTCTGACTCATAGATAACCCTACGCCACCCCAAAGCACAAGCACGCTCAATAGCCAAAAGAATTGCCATCCCCTCCATAAGGTTATTAGAATGTTTCCCCTTATGAATGGAGAAAAAGAAAATAACCGAGCCAAAACAATCTCTTCCAACTCCACCAATCCTAGCCTGCCCAGGATTACCCCTAGAGGAACTATTAGTATTGATTTTCAAAATATCCGCTGGAGGGGGCATCCATCTTCCAACTCTGTGAACCTTCTTTTTAGCCCACCTACCTCTTCTGACACAAGCCGAGATGGAAGTCAGACCCTGTAAATCCAATCTAGTCACAATCTCATCATCACTTCGATCCAAGGGAAACGCCACCTCACACTTAGCTTCCACCGTCTCTTGGATCATACCAACAATTCTATGCCAAACCTGTTGAACCAACAACCTATTCCCACAAAAAATCCTACGATTCCTTTCCAACCAAATTTGCCAAAGGTTGAAGGTAGGACCAATGCACCACACAATCTGGAGGAAAGAGGCCTAGGAAGGAGGTTGTCCCATGCTGCCCCAAAACCCAACAAGGGAAGACGCATGAACATAGGGATGTTTCCAAACATCCCACAAAAAATGCCAGAGCTGCATAGCAAAGGAACAATGAAAAAATAGATGGGAAGAGTCCTCTTCACTGCAGCCACAAAGAACACACACCAAAGGGCCCTGGAATCCTCGTTTCCGAAGATTATCCCAAGTCAAACATCGATTCCAAGTCAAAGTCCACACAAAACAATTACACTTCGGCCATGAGAACTTGTTCTACACGTCTCCACCAAGGAACCTCCACCCCCCAAGCTTGCGAACTAGCAGCTCCTGATATCCACTCGCCATAGTGAAAACACCCTTAGGATCCGGACGCCACGCAAGAATATCCTTATCCTGAAGGGAGTTACACTGTCTACTAGCCAAAATATGCTGAAGAGTGACACAATCCTCCTCAGAGTCAACCATCGGCCAGTCGTAGGGATCCTTCCACCTAGCTAGCTCCATCTGCCCACAAGGGTAAAAGTCTTAAAATCAATCACCCTTGACCATCCAACCTCTAAGATCTTACACAAATTCAACAAATTCGGATATTGGCGCAAGATGGGGGGGAAACCATCCCAAGAGTCATACCAAAAGAGAGCCTCTGCCCTCCTATGACGTATCCAGAACAAACCCTCCTTAATCAGAGCTTTCTTAAGCATTCTCCAAACCACAGAACCTTTCCCCGCCAGATGATAACGGGGAATTTCCTCCTTTGGGACCCCCCAAAAGTACTTATGAGAAAGAATCTTGGCCCATAGATGATCTTGCTCCAAACACCACCTCCAATACAACTTAGCAGCCAATGCCAACCCGGTCAGAGTCGACTGCCACAAACCAAGACCCCGAAATTGCTTCGGGCTACACACAATATCCCATTTCACAAGGCTCTACTTGGAAGACAAATTACCTACCCAAAGGAATTGTCTAGCCAAAGAGTCCAAATCCTTAACAAACCCAACTGGGGCCACCTGGAGCATACATCTATAGATGGGAAGAGCTTGCACCACCGACTTGAGCAACTGAAGACACCCAACAAAGGACAACCATCTATGAGTCCAATGGCTAACCTTTACCCGAAGCTTATCAAGAATATTCTACCAAGACTCCCTAGGAAGAGAACCAAAAGAGATAGGAATACCAAGATAGGTAAAAGGAAGAGAACCTATTTGGAACCTCAAGATACGAGAGGTTCTCTATTGAATGAGCTTCGAAGTGTTGAAGAAAAAGATAAAAGATTTTTCCTCATTAATCATTTGCTCAGATGCATGCAAATAAATATCCAAAGCATTGCGTAAATTAGTGGCTTCCCTTACCGTAGCCAAACCCATCAAAGCCGTATCATCCACAAATTGCAGGTGAGACTGTGGAGGCAAACCATTCCCCTACACCCACCCCTGAATAAGACCCAACTCCACATTACGCTTCAATACTCTCCCCAAACCTTCAGCAAGGAGAATAAATAAATAGGGGGAGAGAGGATGTCCTTGACGAAGGCCTCTAGAAGCACAAAAAAGAGAAGGGCTCACCATTAACCAGCACTAAAAAAGAAGTGGAAGTAACACAACTCATAACCCACTGAACTCACTCAGCAAAACCAAAGGCAATAAGAACTTTGCGCAGGAAGGACCACTTGACCCTATCGTAAGCCTTAGCCATATCTAGCTTGATAAACATAGCCTTCTCTTTGGAGGATGCCATTGAATGAATTGTTTCAGTAGCAATGACCACCCCATCAAGAATTTGCCGATCCACCACAAAACCACTATGTTCCTCAGAAATAAGCCATCTAAGCCATCACTTCAACCTTTTAGTAATCAATTTGGAAATGATTTTATAAGCCACATTACACAGGGAGATAGGCCGAAACTGACTTAACCGATCCGCCCCCACATTTGGGAATGAGAGCCAGGAAAGTGGACTTCAAAGCCCTCAACATCTGCTTATTCCTTTGAGACTCTCGAACCAACTCCAATAGATCAAGCTTAATGATATCCCAAAACTCTTGAAATAATTCAATCGGAAAGCCATCAGGGCCCGAGGCTTTCCCCTTCGTCATTTGAAAAACAGTAGCATCCAATTCTTCTAGGGAGATGCTGCCCAAAAGATGCTCATTCATCTCTTCAGTAACCAAAGAGGGGATACAAGATAAAACATGGTTTTCTTCTGCCAAAACATCCTGATGATCCTCACTAAATAAGGGGGCAAAGAACTGCGAAGCCTTTCTGGATATATCCTGTAAAGAGGATAAATTGTCACCCCTATTATTCACAAGAACAGGAATAGAATTACCATGTCTCCCAGCTTTCACAACATTGAAGAAGAAAGCAGTGTTTTTGTCTCCTTCCTGTAACCAATCAACCCGAGCTTTTTGTTTCCAGTAAATCTCCTTGTGCAATTCGCATTCTTCCAAGTCTTTCAAAGCCTGTGCCTCCTCCCTGAGTAAATCCTCTAAAAGGCCCAACTCCCTTATCTCCCTAGTAATAGGATCCAAGTCAACTTGAGCAGCAGTCTTAGAATGAAAAATATTTCCAAAACACTGCCTATTCTAGCGCTTAAGTTGATACTTCACAAACTGCAGCTATTTGGAAAAAGAATACGTAGCAGTGCCATATGTAGGTTTCCCCCACTACCACCATTCAGTCACATACTCCTGTAGAGAAGGATCTCTTAACCACATAAGCTGAAACTTGAAGGAAGGGGATCGAGCAACCCGAACCGAAGTAGCAGATAATTTAATAGGCCAGTGGTCAGAGCCCCTCCAATTGAGAATCTCCAAGCAAGTAGACCACAATCCCCCAATCCAGAAGCAAGAAACCAAGAAACGATCAAGTCTTTCAGCAATATAATTCTCCCCCAGCCTTCGATTATTCCAGGTAAACTAACCATTACTGGGCTTGATATCAACAAGATTCAAAGCTGAGATGTTATCACGGAGAAGGAAAGCCGAGGGCTCCAACCTCGCAATACCACCCTTCTTTTCATCTAACTCAATAATGGCATTAAAATATCTAGCAATAATCCACGGGAGAAAAGGAGCAAGACTTCGAATAAAATTGATAGGAGACCACAAAGACTGCTTACCCGTAAAATTGGTAGGCGCATAGATGTTTGACAAAAGAATAGTTTCCCCTATCTCTAGGCTTGAGGTGACTGTAGAGATAGAAGATTTACAGGACATCCACCAAAGAGGCCAAATCTTCAGGGGATTCCATAAACAAGCCACACCCCCAACACTACCATGAGCCCCAATACACTGGCAATCACCCCATCCCCATAGTTTTGGCAACAAGCCAACTATGCTCTCAACCGATAACTTAGTCTCCTGAAGAAAAAGAACATTAGGAGAGTGAATCCTCACCAACTCTCGAACAACTTTTTGTCGAGGGCCACTGTTCAAGCCCCTTACATTCCAGGAGAGAATGATCATTTCAGAGGATTAGAAAAGTGAGAGTCCAGAGTCTTAATCGATCCTGACTCCACCAAAGTTTCCCCCATTATCTTAATCTTCTCTAAGTCTTTCTTTCTGCCAACCTTGGATGGCTTTTCAACAATCCCCCTTTTCTAGTCTTTCTGAAGAAGTCCCAACACAGGAGGGGCCTTGCTTCCTTTCACCAAATCAGACCCCGACTTTACCAAAGGACTAGAGATCACTCCCTCCCCCATCCTCGTATCTGCAAGAGACTCCAACCTCTCAGAAACCACCAAAATAAGATCCGAGTCCATCTACACAACACCAGCCTCCTGTAAAGCCTTATTGTTATTTGGGATGACACCTTTCTGGACCTCCTCCAAACCACCTTGATCCATAACCATCATGCCTGGATTCACCTCCTGCTGACTAAGGTCATCCAAAACCTCAAATCTATTAAAAGTATCACCCTCCCGTCACTCCTTAAAAGACCTCTTTTGACCACGATTCTTATTGCGAGCCTTTACAGGGATAAAACCCTCTACACCTGCCACCTTACCAAGAATAGGAGCCTTGCCTTTGTCAACCCCACGGGGGTTGCGGGGAGGCACAATAATCTGAGACTCAGAAGATTTAGACCTCGGGCATCTTCGTTGCAAATTGCCATACTCATGACACAAATGACAGCGAAAGGGCAAAGTCTCATAGTCTAATTGCCGCACCCAAGAATATGAACCCGCATGGATTTCCAAAGAGTCTAGCAAAGGGTTACTTAAATCAATCTCAACACAAATACGGGCAAATGTCATTACCTTCCTGTCCTGAGTTTGCTGAGAGGGACCTACTGGTTTCCCCAAAAGCGAAGCAACCCTATGCAAGATGTCATTGTTCCAACATTCAACTGGAAATCTCGGGAGACGCACCCACATCGGGACCTAGTTCGGAAGTTCCTCCGAAGGATTAAAACCCACATGCTATGGCTTAATAAATAAGCCAACCTGGTTGTGGAAATAAGGACCTCTCCCAAAAACTTTGGTACGATCTGCCATGCAATTGAATACCACCATGAAATAACTGTTTGCTAGCAACATTACTTCCATCTCACCTTCTGGAGACCATGTTTGATGTGCCCATGACTCCAAAAATTGGAGTGAAACCCTCATTCCCATGAATTTGCAGATCAAGGCATGCTTTGAGAAATACTCGATATCCTCTGCAATTGATTCGGGCTGAATAATCAACACCGGCCCTTCCTTCGCACGTTCCAGACATCCATTTATCTTCGGAATACGAGCTCCACCAGATGGAAGAAAACCACCATTGCTTGAATCATTTGAGAACAGATTATTACAAAATGTCTTTGAAACCCGATTTGGAGACGAAGCACCAACAGCAGCACGGAAATCAATTGAGGGCTTGACCCCTGAAGCCTCCCCCTGAGCCATGCAAAACCGAGCCCCAATACTTTGCAAGGGCAAATTGAAACCCACACCCACAGAGCCCGTACTAGGCATAGGCCGAGCCCAAAGAGGGCCAAACCCCACCCAAAAGCAGCGGCCAGCAATGAGAAAAGACGCAGCCAAGAGCAGAAGACAGGAAAGAAAGCCCCCACCCAAGCAAAAACCCACGCACATGGAGATGGAAGCACACAGAAATAAAAATCGAAACCCCAAAGCGAAAAACAGATCCCCCCCAAACTTGAAGATGCAGCACAAGGAAGCAGACAGCAAAGAAAAGCGGGCATGCATAGAGGGCGAAGCCCTCATGCAGGCTGCGGCTTCACGCGATGGACTGGTGCGAGCAGCGCCATCATAAATTTTTCCTCCTTTGATGTTCGTCTTTCAATGTCACATTCTTATTGAAATTTTCTCTGAAAAATTTATGCAGTTTGAGCCAGAAGATTCTACAAAAATGTCATGCATTATCTCCTGCACCCAGTGAAACCAGAGTCTGCTAAAGGAATTGTATAATTTACTAAATACCATGTTCCTAGTTGAATTTCTTCTTTTTGTAGACTTTTTAAAAAATATTATAAGCATCAGTTTATGGTTGTATTCCTTATTTTAACAGACTTTATTTTAAATAGATAAACAATTTATCAATCTATCCCTTGAGAATTATTTTCTAGTTAAAGACAATCCTCTGAGATCATAGTTGTATCCCTTATTTTTACGGACTTTCTTTTGAATAGGCGAGCAATCTAGGAATCTCTCCCTTGGGAATTCTTTGCAAATTAAAGACAATTCTGGGCGACTCAATATTTAATAAGAGAGAGTCAACCAGAGCACCATCGAGCTCAACTCCTCGTTTGACATATAGTTCCATGGATGGAGGCCCAATTATGATCTCAATTCCTGAATGCAGAGGAGCTGACCTGGGCGGTGCTTGAACCTTAGACAGCCTTTGTGATTTGGATCTATCTTTGCCACTTAGCTAGCTGGCCAGATCTTGTTTTACATTGTTTTAATGCATAGTTTTATAATTTTCTGGAATCACAATCATTTCCTTCTTTCTTCAAATGACACTTCGGGTCTATCTTCTAGATCCTCTTGATGTTGCTTGTGCGGAGAATAAATTATCTATATTGACAATGGTACCTGGCAATTGGTAGCCCTCAAATAAATGAGAGTGTGTGCGGTCTTTCTGTCTCCATTGGCTAAGCAGGCGGGAATAAATTTGGGTATTTCCATTACCATTCCAAAGCGTGGCAATATAAAGAACAGGCCCATATGAAAGAAATGTGGGCGTAAATTATCTATTTACCACTCTTTTTTCCTTCCGATGTGTGGAGTACAATTAGCTATCTTTCTTGGGCTTTACGATTGCAATGGAATAACATGGTTATTGTGTTTTCTTGCTTGTGGACAGGTTGTGTGGTTCTATAAACGTATGTCTTTGCCTACACTAGTATGGTCTATGCAGAGAGCCTCTCAAAATTGCTTCTCCTCATATCGGAATGTCCTATTTATCTAAGAACAAAGGTGTAACTCTGTTTATGCTTAGTTTAGTTTATGTTTTGGGTGAACTTCATAATGTACTCCACTGCAATTGTCTTACAAGTTCTGAATAATGATGTACTTGTGTGAAATGTTAATGGTAATTTTGTAAATATCTATCTTTATTTTGACCTTAGCTATCTCAAGTGGGGGTGATTCATTCTACCCCCATTTTATCTTGGGTTTATAGTTGTTTTATTCTTATTTAATATAATTGTTTAATGTTTTGTTTTGTTTTGATTTTGTGATATAATATCATTTTTTTCTACCTATTTTTTCGGTTTTCCTCATTGGCATCATTTACAACATGACACAATTTGTGCAAAATCTTGAGGAAAGTCACTCGCATTCTTTAATAGTTTCAAGCTATTTTTTTTTCTACGTTACAGAGTGGATATGGAGATTCAAATGGATGTCTTCGATATTTCCCTGGCTCACCTCCTGTTCGTTCTTTCAATCCACTGGTTCATGTTAAAGTTTATTTGGAAGGATTTACCATTACCCAATGTCAGCTTGACAGAGAAATCTTCTTGTGGTTCAGCATATGGGGCAAATCCCTCTATCTGGGTGGAAGGATTTGCTTTTTCAAGCTTAGAAAAAAACTACCTTATCCTTGCTCTTGCATGATCCTCCACTTCCCTTTGAGGATTGTGGAAAGCTTTCTATTTTTTTTTTCTTATTTCCATTAAGTGTTGGTATTCAAATGTAGTGGTTATCCTCAGATTTACATCAAAATATACTTTTATACAGTTTGGAGGGGACTTTGTGTTGAAGGAAACTCAATTTTGTACACATCAAATGAAATAAGGCTTTCGCTAGTGTTAAATAATCACTAGAGAATATTCTTGTACATGGGATTTTATTTTTCGGAAAGGGCAGTTGACATTTTCTTTTGGTCTAGCATGAGTTTTCATGGATTTTAAAACAGTGCTTGATGGTATAACAATAACTGTACCATCAATAACTGTATACGTTGGACTAGGTGAACATTCTGTTTGGTTTTATCTACACAAATGAGGAATAATGTGTAAAATTCATTACACACCCTTCTCGATTCCAAGATTTTCATTGAGTTGCGAATTGGGGTTTCTTCTATAGAAGTGCCCATCTAGATTGATTTCCATTGTTATTTATGGAAATTTACAACCTAATAAGAGTTTAAGTTTGGTTTTTAAATTGTTTGATCATTATTCATTGGCGCAAGAAGAAAGTCTAAATAACAATGAAAATTTAATACACATTACAATTATGTTTCATTGTTGCATATTAGTTATTGCTAGTGGTTGCATTATTTCAGCCCAAACTTCTTACATATGCCCTTGCAGCTGTTTTTCTTGTGCATACCTTATATTTTTATAAAAGTTGTTATATTTATGTTGTGTTGTCTTAAAATGACATAAGCTTGTTATTTATTCTCTATTTTTACTATTTACATTCATATTTTTCATACATTGACAATTTGAGAATTGACATAACATGTAATATCACAAAAATCATATCATGGTTATCACATACCACATTTTGATAAACGATAATACACATTTCTATGTAGAACTTTAATCTCTCTATTTTTAACTTTATGGTTAAAAACCATTTTAGATTTTTTTTTTCTTTACGAGTCTTTAAATCTACTTGTAGTACATATTTATTAGCCACTTGTATGTGGACAATAGTCATGTTTCAAAATACAAGTACTAAGAAACACTCTCAAAATATCTATAAAATATTTATTCCAAAACATTTAAAAAGAGTTTAATTCTATAATTGGATATCTACACAACAACCATATAACTTATTCTTGAACTAGTTAGATCATGGAATTAACTACAATATTTACATTAATTATTCATAACAAAATTCATTACATTAATTAACTACAATATTTACTTTTAGCAATAATTTTTGTGGATTGTGGAAATTTGTTCTCATTAATTCATTAAACTCGCCACAACATTGATAGGAACTTGTCTGCTCTTGTTTTTTATTTGTTCACGTTTTATATTTATATAAAATGAGTTAATCTAATAAAATAAAATGAACCACTTTATGAATTAAATTTATTTTAAATGAATGAACTAACTAAACAATTAATTAATAAATAGTTAATAATTATACTAAATTAATTGGATTACTCTAATTAATTTAGTATAATTGATTAATTGAATATTTAACTAAAATAAATGTAGTTTATCTAATCTATAAATGAAAGTTTATCTTTTTATATTTTTAATATTGAAGTAGTAAAATGATATAAGTAGTAAATTAATTTCTTCTTTTTAAGTTTTCAACTAAAATAGAATAAACAAAAGAAGCAAAGTAAATATGAACTTTTCATTAGTGGATAAACTATATGTGGTGTGACTGGTGACCAAAATAAACTATTACTAGTAGCCATTGTTCAAATTTTTTAGAGTAATTTGTGGGACTAGTGACCCCATGAATTTTAATTTCCTGCTTATTTTTAAGCAATCATCTAAAAAATATATAGATATTTATTTACATGTATGAATGAATAATATCAATAATAATTTTTGTAGATAAAATTTAGAGAAAAAAATTGGAGGCAAATGAAAAAGAGGGAAAGAAATTTATGGAACCTCCTGACAACTTTTTCAATATGCACCTATTGCTTATTATCAACCCCCCATTTTTTTTCATAGCTTATTTTCAATTCCTAAACAATAGTTGCTCCACCAAAATATGAAAGATTCTAAATTATCCCATTTCCACAATTTTAAATTTGCATGGGAACACTCTAATTGCTTAAATATAAGCAGAAAGTGCACTTAAGTAGCTGCATGGGGACATGGGGTTAGACCTCAAGGAATTTGGCTTCTACTATCTCTAAGCATTTGCTCTAAGATATCCTTTAATCATATGAAATAGTGCTCTTATATATAAGAATGATTTATTGATGCAAACATGCTATAATAATGCAATCAAATTATTATAGATGAATTTTAAAATATAGGATTATTTAAAGGATTTGAATTCTTTCAATTTTATTGATAGGTTATTATTATTGTTATTCAAAAATAATGTGGAATACAAGTCTTGCTCATACTTCTTTTGAATATTTCACATTTAAAAAAATTCTCATACATATTTGACATTCGTGTGTCCATATTACTCTATTGCACGAGAGAAAATAACATTTGGTGTTAGAGCCAATTTTTTTATGGCTCCATGGAACAGTTTTTTCAGAGTCTAAATAAGTAGTTATGGTTTTTATATATGCTTTTGAACAAGGTGTTCAAGTTTCGTAAAAAAATAAAATAGATCTGTTTAATTTGAAGCATTTTCTTGCTCTTGAGGCATAGTTTCATGTTAAAATTTTACTTTGGGGTTTTAGAAGTGCTTTTAAGGCATTGGAAGGAGGGTTGTTTTTAGATACCCTAGGACCCAACCAGAGCATGATTTTACAACCCATATTGGCCATTTAGACCATTTAGGTCCTTCCGATCCATACTAGATGTTGGATAGGTGGTTGCTCCACATCACCACTTCCAACCCTCAACATGGCCATTGGGGCTTTAGAAGTGCTTTTCCGTGCCTCTTTAAAATTTCAAGGTATTGATAGGAGGGTTATGTTTAGATACCCGAGGACCTAACTAGACCTTGGTTTTACGACCCATATTGGCCATTTAGACTATTTAGGTCCTTCCAATCGATATTAGATGTTGTATAGGTGGTTGCTCCACATCACGACTTCCAACCCTCAAGATGGCCATTGTGCCTTGCATTAAGCCTATAGGGAGATATTCCAGTGGCTTGGTCACTTCCAACAATCATTTGTGCCCATAGTTGACCAAATCATTGTATTTGAGGAGATTAAACCCTCATTCCTAAGGGTATTATAACCATGCCAAAGTTTTAGAGGGAGATAGAATCCATGCCAAGTGTCTAGTAAACCTCAAATAAGATGTTGAAGACATGGTGATGATGATTATGTAGGTTAAAGAAGGGAATAATTTTGAGTGACACAAAGCATGGAAAATAATTTTGAGGAGAAAATGACAATGCAAGGCACAATAGGGACCTTGGGACCTAGATTGACATGAGATGAAAATATTCTCAAAGAGAACAAATTTGGTACAATAGAGGGAACTAAAAATATTATAGGCACAAAATTTCAATTTGAATGCATATATTTATCTTGTATTCCATCAAGAAAAAAATTAAGTATATGTGTTTGTTTTACAAATTATAGCGACTACCTAGATTATATTAGCAGTTTTAAACCAACCAAATTACAACCCAGGTGAATGTTAATCTTGTTTGATGTTTTGTAAACTAGCAAGAAAAATGACAATGAGAGCCACCCAAATTGAAGCCTCTAATGAGAATTTGATTTGTGACGAACTTCTTGTTGAATATGATGATTTTCTTTGTTGCAATAGAAGCTCCATTTATGAACCAAAACCAATTTCCCTATAGATGTTGCTTCAATCTATTCACAGTAAACAAAATATTGGTTGCCAATTAAAAAATAAATCAAGCATGAGGCAAGGAATGTTTTTGATAGAGGAAAAAATAGGTTTTGAAGGGACCCGAAACCCTTTACAGTAAAAAATAGGGCTACAGATAGAACCACCAACAACCAACCAAACACCAGTCCCCAAACAAGACCCATCAAGATTTACGTTTAGAACTACTCTTGTGGGAACGAAGAGTCATATCAAAAGAAGGCCTAGAGAAATTTGCTTTCTTGCTCTTAACAGTAATCCAACCTTCTTCCACTTGTGTTGCCTTACTCTGCCAAGCTAGCACACTATTTTCCTAAAGATGAATGACTACAGCCACAGTCTCGGGGATTTCATCATTATTGTTTAGTGCACGAAATGGCAAAACAAAGGAGCCACCAGAAATGATAGCTGGAGCGCAGACACCAGGAGTGGCATTCATAGACCCAATCTCACGATCTTTAGGGGTTTCAACATGATGTTCAGCTTCAACAACCCCACCAATTGAGACATCTGAAGGGGATACCTCACAAGCTTGTGATTCTGATGCAACCACCTTAGAAAAGCTCCTATGTTGATCAACTTTTTTCTCAACCGTATAATGTTGTTGAGAGGCACCTTTCCACCATGAAGTCGATACATTTTTCTCAAATCCACATTGTGCAGCAACGTGACTTGTTTTAAAACATCTTCTACAGCAGAAGAGAATCCCTTCATAGTCCAAGGATTGGACCCAAGAACCCTTAGAAGTTTTAATTAAAATCTCAGCAGGCAGCCCTTTTGAAACATAGTAGCATGAGGCAAGGAATGTTTCCATAGCCTAAATTTGTTTTTATGGACCACAAGTTGGAGGCTTGACATATAGTAGAGGTTTTCATGTAGGGATTCACATGCAACTAAACAAAAGTTCCACATAGCCCTAACCATGCTAGACACATTCCCAAACAACTATCTTACAAGTTTAGTTTAGGTTGGAAAAAAGGTCAAATAAATTGATAATAATAATATTAATTAATATCTTCGTTTAAAAGGCTACAAATATCTCATCTTGAGTTGATGCATATAATTTACTACTGACACATGATGATATCATATCCACATTACATGGTTTTTTTTATGTTTATTAGATGATTGTTAGTAAAATCATGTGTGCGAGATGAGTTTCATCAAGGCCACCTATACCAAAAGCTATGAACTACATTCACTCTCTAACATAAACATCTTATTCATTACATTATTGATCATACACATTTTTTTATTCTTCTAATCATAGTTTAATGCTAACAATAAGATTAATTGTAGCCTAACACACACCACTCCAACAAGATTTGAGTGTCCAACTCAAGTGTCTCTAAACTATTAGTCTTCAAATTTGCATGGTGAACTATTGTTGAAGGAACTAGATATAGTAGTATGCTATACTATCAAATTAAAATATTAATATACATTAATATTAGTCTTTAATATACATTAATTATTCAACTATATAAAAAATTATGAAATATATAATATCAGTGAACTATACATTATATTATTAAATTGCACATTATATTATTCAATTTATAGAGTATAATATTATTAATATATAATTACATACAAATATTGATAATATACAAATTTGATATATATTTATATTCTATTAATATCATACAATAAGTACTAATATTACTATATAATTATGTAATAATAGGTTATAAATGTAATAGTAATATTAATATTACTTAGTTAATTATAGTTAAATTAATATATTATAGATAATATTGGCTAATAGTTAATGGAATAACATTAATTTTTAAAGTTAAATACATTACTTTATGTGGGTACGACTTATAAATGTTAACAATCCTTTTATATTTTCTTAACACAATTTTTTTATTTTCTACAATATATACCTTTAACATAACATGGACCATGAGATGAAATAAGATAAATCATGCATTTGTTATATAAGTCCACTAACTTCTTGTTTAAATGTATACGAACCAAATACATGAACAAGCAAAAAACCTCAAGCCAAGGTTGTTTGCCTAAAGCAAAGGAAATTGTCTATTGCAAACCAAACAAAATGGATTATAACCAAATATGTAATACAAATATTTTCCAATTGTTGTAGACAATGTTATATGTACCTCAAGGCTATGTTTCAAAATTATACATAGAAACAAAAAGATTTTATACAAAAAAAATGGCAAAGTAATGTATCTTCTATACATATATCAAATTGTACTCTTTAGCATGTTTTCTTATATATAATTTTCTATTAGCGTAACCATTGTACCTCCTTTTGGTGCAAGTGCTAGTAGATATGCACATACACACATGTTTATTTTAAAAGAAATAAACTACTTCCTTGAATATATATAATATATTTTTCATGTCTAGATATTTAAAGCTTAAGTAGTTAATTTTGTAAGGTTGTTATTTAGTTTGTTTAGAGTAAGTTGTTTTTCTTATGAGTTTTCTCTTTTTCTTTGTTTATGAGAGATCATTGTGTACATACTTTACATGACCTAAAAGTTAGGAACCATCATAATCATCTACACTACCCATCTAAGTTGTGCTTATGGGGGTGTTAGTGTGTAATATGTTTTGCATATTTATTCATTTTTCTAGGTTTGTTATGCTCATGATAAGCTTTCTTAAGCGTTGAATTGTTCACATATCATATTGTGACGAGCATCTTCTCTCGCTCACTTTGTTACATTCATAGGAACCATCTTCTACTTGATCTCCTTCATAATGATTCACCTAGTTGTCATATGATATGACTCTTCTTGAGTATTTCTTATAAATTCCCTTTTCATGCTCACATTTGAGTAATAAACCTATATTATTGTACTTTTATACTTATGGAATATAATATTTCTTATTATGAATATATTATATTTTATTATCTATTTACTGGAGTAGCACATCCACCATTATAACATGCTTCACTCATCTAGATCATGGCTTATGTGATCTCATCTCTATCATAGATGCATCTTATAATGCAACATGGACAAGACATGCATAATTATAGAGACCTTAGCCACTTGGAGTAAAAAAATATGATATGTGGATTTAAAATTGTCACAATAGAGCCAAGAACTAAAGGGAAACTTGCATTTTTAGAATTAATCACACACTTGGATAACTTTGATGAGTTTGTCACTATTAGTGAGTCCACTACTTTACTGTTAAAAAATCACCATAATAATCACATGTTCATTGGGATGATCACTCCATTCACTACATGAATCACATGCCAAACTTGTTACAATGGGTTTAAACAATTTTTAAACCAAACATATGAACACTAAACATAAGATAAATAACAAACATAAGGAACACAAGGGTCTACATGGTCAACACATGAGATATTACCTTAGAGACACCTATTGAATATCACAACTTTATGTTTTATGTCATACAGACTTACTTTTTTTGGAATCTTAGTCATCACCAAACTTGCGACGTGAACCTATTTATTTTAGAGCACATGTAATGATAGTTCCCTTTGAAATTATGACACTTTTTTCTTAAAAAGTCATTATGTGCTATAGTATTTCTTATGTAGTAAAGCACATAAATTTTCCTTTCACAATTATAATGGACTAAATTATTTCTTACTATTCAAAGCACTTCAATTTTTATGCTTTGTGATGATATAAGGGAAAGGGACCAATAGTTGATCAAGTTAACTTTGTCACTATATGGTGCTTACATGGAATCATGTAGGATTTCCATTTTTTATATATACTATAATATGGAGTTTTATCTATCTATAGTTAAGGTTCAAAGGTGTGACTCATCACATCAAAATAGATATTGAGAAATATCCCTAAAATAAAATTTTATAAAAAAACCCTAATAATGAACACAAAATTACCATTTGTTATAAAATAAATTCATATTTTTAGTTTAAATAATTATATAATTTTTTATTTTAATGTATATAATTTTATAATGTAATATGGATTCTTATCTATCTATAATTAAGGTTCAAAGGTGTGAATCATCACATCAAGATAGATATTCAAAATTATCCCTAAAATAAAATTTTATATAAAAAGCACCTAATAATGAACACAAAATTATCATTTGTTATAAAATAAATTCATATTTTTAGTTTAAATAATTATATATATTTAAAGTATATAATACCTAAATGAGCAGCTTTCACTTAGAAAGTTGTCTCACATTGATGAAAATTAATATTCCTTGGCCCATACCTAGAAAACAAAATTTTAACTTGCAACCAATATTTTTGTTTAAAAGGTTGCAAAAATATTATGTTGACCTCAAGAATCTAGTAGCTGAAGGTTTTGCAAATGGGTTTGCAAGCTAAGTGGGCTAAAATCCATGGTTAAGTGCGCTTGAGTTGGAGTAGTTCTAGGATGGGTGACCTCTTGAGAAGGCCCAATGCTTCACCTTTGTGAGCATCACCTAGATGCAATGGGTGCTAAGTGGACCATTCATTATCATAAGAGATGGGATTTTGTGAACCACTTCTCATGAAACATGGGTTAATGAGTTTGACTCAAAAAATTGCACAATTGAATCCTGATAGCAATATCATAATTCGACACACTGTAGAAAATACCTCCTACTTCTCAATTGATGACCTGGGTGAAAGCAAGAAGTTGAGTACACGAAGAGGGAAAATTTTGGGCTAAAAAAAAAGTTTTGAAACAAACGTGTACGCATTATTTGGAAAACGTGTACGCGTTATGGATCGGGTACTCGAGCCAGAATCCGAATGTGTACGCGCTCAACCACGGGTATGCGAACCAGAAATGCGTACGCGTTTTTTGAAAGTATTTATTTTTAAAAAATAAATTGCTGCATTTCATTTTCACTCACTATTTCAAGCCGCGCTAGAAAGGAGAGGTTCCTGATCACGTACGCGTTTTGAAGCTCGTCCTTGGTGAAAATTTTGACTGCCACCTCCTCCCGTCAACACACCCGACCTCAGTGACCTCCAGGTTGGTTGAATTCTGCCTTTTTTTGCTTTGTATCTTGTTTTTTTTCTTTGTAATTAATATTTAGTTTTTGTTTCTTTAGTGTGTTTTAGTTCAATTTTTTATAGTTTTAATAGCATTTAAAAAATAAAAACATAAATGAAACAAATAACGTTAAATTGTAAATTGAAAACCATAAAAAATAAACCTAAATTGGACACATTTAACTTAGAAATCAAAACCCTAGGTTACAAAATTTACATAGGTCTATAAAAACTAATTTACACAGGTTAATCCTTGGTCCTAAACCCTAAAACGTAAACCTAAAACCCCATTTACCCTAAAATGTAAACCTAAAACAGATTATTTACCCTAAAACGTAAGTTACATAAAACCCTAAATTAGGGATCACAATTTATAGTCCATAGGTTCTACCTGGACACTTTGGTATGTTGTTGGTGATCCATGCAACTACCAATGAAATTCATAAAATTGACTAAATAAGGAGGTACAAACAATCGATGCATAGATATATATATTTTAACCAACAAATTATTGATTTAATTATAATATATATTCACATAATATAAATTTGATAGCTAATTTTATCTCAGAAAACTTCATGATTGTATAATTTAACTTGAGAAAGTGTACTAGTTGAGTAAAATAATGTACCTCATGTGAAACTATGTGCTTGATTTAATAAATGTATATATCATGATGCTAGTTGATATGAACATGTAATCACTCTATATCAATGTTATATTAAAGCTTATATAGTGTATGATGTATTCTCTTAAAAAAACATAGAAATGCAAGTCATACTTGTTAATCTAGACTATGTGCAATATGGATAGAGCTAGACACATAAATGTTATTAAATCAAATAAATATTAAAATGTGAAGCACGAATGATTTCTACCCAAATCTTATTTGGATGAGATCCTTTGTGAATTAAATGTAAGGATGCATTATGATCATATTCAAACCTTAATTTATAGGATATTATTCATAAGATCTATAGGTTGTGTGTAATCTAATTCCTATTTTAACTCTCATGTGTAGTGGCATTGTTCTAGATTAGGAAAACTAAATGTTGTACACTTTCTCTAAACTAGTGTATCAATGATAACTTGTAGCATGAACATTTCAATGGAAAATTCAAATTACTTTTTTGAGAAACTTGATATATGATGATTTGTAAATGCAAGTGAATTCTATAACCAAAGGTTTATTTTCTAAGTTTATTTAAATTTATTGAATTGATCAATTGATTCCTCACTTAGTGGTAGTTAGGTTCTTTTTCGAAAACCCATGTGTCTAGAATTTATATAAATATGAAGGAAGAGTCTATGCCATAGAAAAGTTTCAAAAAATATATGATTACAAATTTTTTTTGGTCTAAATCACTTTAGATCCCCTCTTCCTTTTTAAATCATCCAAGAGTGTGTAGAGGTCCAAATAGGTGAACAAAATCCATCGTAACTTAACAACTTAGTTATATAATTGAAATCTAAAATTCCTAATTGTTGCAAAATCCATCGTAACTCAACAACTTAGTTATAATTGAAATCTAATTTATTCCTAATTGTTGATATATTGAAGCTATTCCTAGAATGTCACATGTATTTTATTCAAAGCACTAAGTTTAGGTAGTAGGGTTTCTCATTTACTTGTAAAAATTTATTAAAAAAACATAGAAATGCAAGTCATACTTGTTGATCTAGACTATGTGCAATATGGATAGAGCTAGACAAGTTGTATAAATGTTATTAAATCAAATAAAAATTAAAATGTGAAGCATGAATGATTTCTACCCAAATCTTATTTGGATTCAAGATCCTTTGTGAATTAAATGTAAGGATGCATTATGATCATATTCAAACCTTAATTTATAGGATATTATTCATAAGATCTATAGGTTGTGTGTTTAATCTAATTCCTATTTTAACTCTCATGTGTAGTGGCATTGTTCTAGATTAGGAAAACTAAATGTTGTACTTTCTCTAAACTAGTGTATCAAAGATAACTTGTAGCATGAACATTTCAATGGAAAATTCAAATTACTTTTTTGACAAACTTGATAGATGATGATTCGTAAATGCAAGTGAATTCTATAACCAAAGGTTTATTTTCTAAGTTTATTTAAATTTATTGTTCATTGATCAATTGATTCCTCACTTAGTGGCAGTTAGGTTCTTTTTTGAAAACCCATGTGTCTAGAATTTATATAAATATGAAGGAAGAGTCTATGCCATAGAAAAGTTTCAAAAAATATATGATTACAAAAAAATTTGGGTCTAAATCACTTTAGATCCCCTCTCCCTTTTTAAATCATCCAAGAGTGCGTAGAGGTCCAAATAGGTTCAAAATCCATTGTAACTCAACAACTTAGTTATATATAATTGAAATCTAAAATTCCTAATTGTTGCAAAATCCATCGTAACTCATGTAACTTAGTTATAATTGAAATCTAAACCCTAAACCCTAAAAGCATTCATTTTGTTGTAGGACCTTAAAATGAAATTTGGTTTCCTTAGGCAACTCCACAAAATTTTATTCCCTTAAGCCATGGAACATTTTGTCCTAGGTCCTTACTAGACATAGATCCCCTTAAGCCATCCTATCACCCTAAATCGTAAATTTATGTCTTAAGGGGTCCTAATAATGACATTTCTTAAGGGGATCAAAGAAGTTCTCAAAATTTGGTGAATAGAGTTGAAGCTCATCTTTGTTTTTTTTGTACATTGCAATTAGGTCACTAGCATATATCTATGTGTCCCTTTAAATGTATTCTATTAAATTTTCATTCTTATCTTTAGTATTCTTTGAAAACAATGAATGAGATTATAAATTTTAATGTTAGTGTTAAACTTATAATTTATTCTTAACTACTTTGTCCCACTATAGAGAACTTGTGTCTCTTATCATGAAATTTGAAAATTTAGATAAATCAATTTATGTCATTGGATTTAATTAAATTATATGTCATACTTGACTAATACATCTATTCATTTTGTTGTAGGACCTTAAAATGAAATTTGGTTGCCTTAGGCAACTCCACCAAATTTTATTCCCTTAAGCCATGGACCATTTTTTCCTAGGACCTTACTACACATAGATCCCCTTAAAAGCCATCCTATCGCCCTAAATCGTAAATCGATGTCTTAAGGGGGAATTTGACATTTCTTAAGGGGATCAATAAGTTCACAAAATTTGGTGAATAGAGCTTGACTCATCTTTTTTATATATTTTGTACATTGCAATTAGGTCACTAGCATATATATATCTATGTGTCCCTTTCAATGTCTTCTATTAATTTTTCATTCTTATCTTTATTATTATTTGAAAATAATGAATGAGATTAAATAAATTTTAATAAAACCCCATAATTTCATTTGTACCCTTCATATTAACAACCCCACACTGGAATCAATTTAATGTGTGTACATGTTATATGATTTTTTAATGTTATAAATTGAATGGTCTTCAAATTAAATATATTTTGAATTTGTGCATGTTCAAAGTGATTTTTAAATAACTTTCAAATTGTGTGCATTATTTAATTAGTTTTTTGATATATATTTTTAATTGTTTAACATGTAGTTGCCATATCATTGCTTAGATGGATCCACTATTTAATTTAGAGGATTTCATGCCTGATCAAGAAATCCCTATAGATCCCGACGTACATCCTAGTCCACCACATGAACAAAACCCTAACACACCTCCACATTCTCCACTGCCTAACCCCCACCCCCTCCTCTAGTTGACTAGGATCAACTAAGAGAGAATATTCGAGCAAACCTGATTGTCATTCAAGGAAACATAGATCTTATAAAAAATGAGACTAGAGTCCCTCCACATCTCACATGGTTTGCATCTACGATGCAAACTGTTGTCGATTATGTTCGATCTATCGATGCAGACCTAGATAGGTTCCATCGATGGAGAGAAGATATGAGACAATTCTATGTAGATGGATTGTCATATAAAGAAATCAATGACCTAATAATTACTAAACAAGCCATATGCCAATATTTTGTGAACCCCCAAACAAACCAACCAATACCACCCACAAAAATATGAATTTCAATTTTATGGTGTAGGAACCCACAGATAGCTACTCATTTTTGGGAGAGATGGTGGATGGTGTTTGATACTCCACCACATGGCAACAGTGAGGT
Organism: Sequoia sempervirens; assembly: GCA_007258455.2. Lineage (NCBI taxonomy): Eukaryota > Viridiplantae > Streptophyta > Pinopsida > Cupressales > Cupressaceae > Sequoia > Sequoia sempervirens. Next base: position 118,225 of record VDFB02089725.1, read on the forward strand.
GCCCTTATACTTTTTGAGGAAGTTATGGGCTGAGTTTGAGTTGGGTAAAAAACCCAACTATTTTGATATGAGGTCATTTTAGGGAGCTGGTCGTGGCATGCCCCAACATAGACTAGGGGCACGTGTTGATCCTCAACGACGTGCTCCAGTTGCTCCTATTGTTCCTCCTCCTTCTCTTGGTGTTCCCCCTGCATTTCAACAATAAACCATGTTATCAACATTAGGAGCATTGAGTTCACTTTCAGGACATCTCACTCAACAGACTACACACGTGGCCACTGAAGTGGCCAATAGAGAGCATGGAGGATCAGGCTATAGGGATACTTAGGCATCCACTTCAGGTGAGGCACATGCATCTGGGATTGGGTCATACCTAAATTTACTATATTATGAGGATCTTCCTACATAGGTATGTTCATCTTTTGAACTTAAATTTAATTCAAGTTTGAAATGTAAAAAATTCATGTAAATAATATCAAACTATATATATAATATAATATTAATTCAATAAGTTTGTGTTTGGTGTAGACGCATGATGACGTGATGCATGAAACTCAATATGATCATCATGTGTATATGTCGAGTGCTATAGATCTGGGCTCACCTTTTGGACAGGTACTTGAACCAAAATATATTAAATAATTTGTGTGGATATATATATATATATATATATATATCTAATTTAATTTGAATTTGTACACATGTGTGAATTGATATATTATATCTAGATGCAGGGAGGTCATCCTATCCCTAGTATTGACCAACCACAAGTTATAGTGGTGAGTGCTCCTGAGACATCATCAACTCAGGTGCGTGCTTTCAAAAGTTTGTTAAGTTTAAATTAAATACACATCATAGATCTAATTTAATTTTTTCATTTACATACACATGTGTGAATGATCTATACGAACTGTTGTACATCTATATGCAGGGATTTGATGAGATACCCATGGTGGGCCGCGTACTTGAGACATCATCGACATTTATGCATGGGCAATCTCAGGTGCGTGATCATGAGGTCATATCATTCGAGGTTGTAAACTTTACTTTAAATCTCCTATACAATTTTTAAGAAACTTTTATATATATATATATATATATATATATATATATATATATATATATATATATATATATATATATATATATATATATATATATATATATATATATATATCGAGGTTTTCACATATTGTTTGCTTTATATGAATATGCAGGATATAGTAGATCAAGCATTTACATCTTCTCAACAGACAGTTATGCAACCCATTGAAGCAAATGTGCCAGTTGATTCACATGACCATATGGTAATTTATGCATACTAGAAATCATTTTTACTATATTTACTCAACATTTAATTAGTTTTTTTTTTAATCTAAATGTTTATATTTTCAATTTTAAATATGTTGATTTATATCAAAATTTTGAAATAAATTTAAATCTAATTTCAAGTTTCTTGTACTCTTTTACAGCATGATGCAGGTACATCTAGTCGACATGGAACAAAGAGGAGACTTGATATGATTGATCACCCTAAAAGTTAGATGGTTTTATATTTTATGGACTACGGATCTCTAGTTTTATTTCAATATATGTGTTGGACTTGACATATAAATTTTATGAACTATCTAGATCCCTAGTTTTATTTTGAACATGTTATTATCAGATGTGTGTTTATTTATATCAGTTGACTTTAATATGATGATTATATATGTAGTCAATTATGAGATCGTGTTATGTTCATTTTCATGATTATATGCATTCATACATATCTATATTTATATTTTATCTAATTTTCAAGTAATACATGCACTATATAAATTCTTATCTAGAATCAAATTTCATATATATATTTTATCACATGGTTAGGTGACAAATTAAAACATTCCTTAAATAGTTTCTTAAATCATATTCATAATAAATTAAGGGCAAGTAATTTTAACTATTTTCCAATTACATAACAAATATTTGAATCAATAAACAAAAAACTATCTCCTTGTATGTATAAAATGTATAATCTATACAATTAAATAATTATATAAAATGTGGTAAATAGAAGACATGAAACATGTATAATCTATAAAATTGGAACAAGATATTTAAAAAGTGACATCAGACAAACATATATAATGTACATCAAGATGTTTAATACAACTATATAACATGATGAAACATATATATGCATGTAGATACAATTTAAATAAAAAATTCATGCAAGAAAAGAACCGTATATAGTAAATTCCATACAAATTCAAATGATGTTAGCCATAGGATGGATTAAGGGGACCTAAGAGGATATATAGCTTAAGGGGGGTCTTAAGAGAATTCCTTAAGGGGAGTTAAGAGGATGCATCTCATGAACCCTAGGATATGGCTTAATGGGTCCTAAGAGGATTAAGGAGATGTAAGAGGATTAAGGGGATGCAAGAGGGTGGATTAAGGGGAGTTGATAGAATGAATTGAAGGGATGTAAGAGGGTGGATTAAGGGGAGTTGATAGAATGAGTTGAAGGGATGTAAGAGGGTGGATTAAGGGGAGATGATATAATGACTTGAAGGGATGTAAGAGAGCGGATTAAGGGGATGCAAGAGGGTGGATTAAGGGGAGTTGATAGAATGACTTGAAGGGATACAAGAGGGTGGATTAAGGGGATGTAAGAGGGTGGATTAAGGGGAGTTGATAGAATGAATTGAAGGGATGTAAGAGGGTGGATTAAGGGGAGTTGATATAATGACTTGAAGGGATGTAAGAGGGTGGATTAAGGGGAGTTGATAAAATAAATTCAAGTGATGTCAGAGAGTGGATTAAGGGGATGCAAGAGGGTGGATTAAGGGGAGTTGATAGAATGACTTGAAGGGATGTAAGAGGGTGGATTAAGGGGAGTTGATAGAATGAGTTGAAGGGATGTAAGAGGGTGGATTAAGGGGAGTTGATAAAATTACTTCAAGTGATGTAAGAGAGTGGATTAAGGAGATGCAAGAGGGTGGATTAAGGGGAGTTGATAGAATGACTTGAAGGGATACAAGAGGGTGGATTAAGGGGAGTTGATAAAATGACTTCAAGTGATGTAAGAGAGTGGATTAATGGGATGCAAGAGGGTGGATTAAGGGGAGTTGATAGAATGACTTGAAGGGATACAAGAGGGTGGATTAAGGGGATGTAAGAGGGTGGATTAAGGAGTTGATAGAATGAGTTGAAGGGATGTAAGAGGTGGATTAAGGGGATGTGGATTAAGGGGAGTTGATAAATGACTTCAAGTGATGTAAGAGAGTGGATTAAGGGGATGCAAGAGGGTGGATTAAAGGGAGTTGATAGAATGACTTGAAGGGATGTAAGAGGGTGGATTATGGGGAGTTGATAGAATGAGTTGAAGGGATGTAAGAGGTTGGATTAAGGGAAGTTGATAGAATGACTTGAAGGGATGTAAGAGAGTGGATTAAGGGGATGGAAGAGGGTGGATTAAGGGGATGCATGTCATGAACCTTATGATATGGCTTAATAAGCCCTAAGAGGATGGATTAAGGGGAATTATGAGAGTGACTTAAGGGATGGAATATTGTGGATTAAGGAGATTTAAGAGGATATGGATTATGGGGTCCTAAGAGGATGGATTAATGGTAGTTGATAGAATGACTTAAGGGGATGCAAGAGGATGGATTAATGGTACATAAGAGGATGACTTAAGGGGTTTTAAGAGAAAGGATTAAGGGGATATGAAATCAATTATAAAGTATCAATTAAATGTATCTAGAACTATATATAGTTACCTATCTCTAGATTCGAATTCCATCGTAATATATGTGCATCTCCTCTCCTTTTTGTAAAGCATCTACTTTGGGGAGACCTAAAGCAAAAAATGATATAAAACTTTAATTAGGAAATGATTAAAGAAATATATATATACATATATCAATTAAATATATATACAACTAGATATACTTACCAATATTTATTTACTCTATTGTACCATTTGCATCCTCTTTTTTTTGTAATGCATCTATGATTGTCTCATGATCATCCATTGAAAGTATCCATAAAACTTTATTAGCAGGCCTCCCTTGATATCTAACTAGTTTTATATTGGTTGCCAAAATCAAATGTGAATAATGTATAATCTTCTTGTGTCTTTCATAATCTTCAAATGCAGGCAATCCATTCTTTCTCATCAAATATTTTCGAAGCCAGGTGCCAACAACAACCACTGAACCAATTGGATACTCAAATTTTTCATCATCCACTCTAGTATGTACCAACTTATGTTTTCTTTCAACACATCTAGCCAACCAATACTCTGTCTACTCTTCATTCCCTTGAGGTGCAACAACAACATACACATATCCTAAAAAAATAAATACAAAATTCAATAAAGAGTGACTTATATTTAACTCACATATAAACATGCATACATACAAAATTCAACTCAATAAATAATGTACCTTCTTGTGCAAGATTTGAAATACGATCATAATCATCTGATGCGAACACTTGATTATCTTCAAATGTCGTTCCATGTTGAACATGTGTCGATGTAGGCGTTAACACTCTTTGTTGCCATTGTTCGACCCATTCCATATTTTCACATGCCTGCCAATCACCTACAATACAAAATTGACAAAAACATGCCAAATCCCTTGTCCATATTGTCCATGTGTTTGCATTCGAACTCTTAAATGAATGCCATTTTGCATTTCCATTAATTGTTTCACAATCTTGTCGAGAAAAAATATCATTTTCTTCAACTAACCAAAAGAAGTGTCGAATTATTGAGCTCTCACTTGTTCTTGTAGATAATTTGGTATTGCACCAATCTACAATTGCACGTGCATCTCTAAATTTCGCAGCATCCTCAAATTTTAGTTGCTCTCTAGCAAAAGCTCTTTTCACACATGCACCTGCTCCATCGTGTTCTCCCTTACCATGACTAGCTTCAAAAAAACTCCATATGTGTTGGATATTATTTTCCTTATGAACTCTACATAACCAATAAAACATTCTAGCATTTTTGAATTGACCCGTGCAATTATCTGACCATATGAGATGTTCTAGCATTTGAATTCCTTTCTTTTAAATTTCGGTCTTATTCAAAGAAAGAATTCCTCAAACCAGTTGAGACTAGATATGCTAGCTACTATATTTTGCTGGAGAGGATGTTGGATGTCCAAGATGCTCTACAAGCCATGGTTGTTTGTGCAGATTGGAAAAAGTGGAATTTGTCGAAGACAAATGAAGGCAAGGAAGTGAGAGATAGAGTGCTTAATGAAACTTGGTGGGCCACTATCAAGTAAGAAATCTGAAAATTTAAATTGTTTTTGAAATTTTGAATTTGTTACACTTTGTTTTACTTTGTAGTTTGTATTTTAAAAGTTCTAATATTTAAATTTATTTTGTTGCTTGTAGGTATATTTGCTCTTTCATATCACCAGCCGTGAGGGTAATCCGGTATGCAAATACAGACTCTCCTAGCTTGGGAGAGATATATGAGACTTTTGATAGCATGCGTGACCAAATGAAGCAAGCTATTCGTCAAAAGGAACTTGAGTTGAGATTTTATGAGGACCATATTAGGCCTATTGTGACAAAGAGGTGGAACACAATGAATACCCCTCTTCATATGCTTGCCTATTCTCTTAATCCGAAGTGGTATGTACCTAGACCTGGCCGAATGCTTCCTTCTGAGGATGACGAGGTGATAGAGGGGCTTACAACAGCCCTTCGTAAAATATATACCAATGAGCTAGCAACCATTATTAGAGAGCAGTGGCTTATGTTTGCTGATCTTCAGGGTCCTACATTCAGCAAACCAGAGGCTAGGACAGATAGGGCCACCATTGCACAAAACAACCCCACTGGATGGTGGAAATTTCATGGGAAGGACACACCGGATTTGAAACAACTTGCCATTCGTTTGCTCTCACAGATTGCTAGTTCCTCTGCTGCAGAGAGGAATTGGTCCACCTATGGCTTCATCCACTCCATTAAGAGGAACAGGCTTACTTCAAAACGAGCTGAGAAATTAGTTGCAGTTCATAGTGCCTTGAGACTTCAGGACCGTCAGACTACTGAGTATCGGCAAACTCCAGCAGCACGATGGGATGTAGATCCTGAGGACGTTAGGCAAATTGATGAGGATGAGGTGCAACAAGGATTGGTCGGACTACCATTGGATGATCCACTCTTGCCAGAAGATGATAGTGACTCAGATAGTTCTGAGTCTTTTGATATTCATAGCCCGAATGAGGCTTAATTTCATAGACTGTTGGACAATGTATTTAGTATTTTGATTTTCATGTTTGAACTTTGAGACTTTTGGATGCATGTTTGAAACATTTGGATATTGATAGACCATGGTTTTATTTATGTTTGATATTGCTATGATAAATTTTATAATGCTTTAAAGTTTAAAGTTTAATGACATTTTGATTTATCATGTTCATATGTTGTTATGCTACTACTCTCGCGATTTATTTATATATTGATATTGTTGTTATCAATTATTAATTTATTGACATATATCTCTCTCTTTCCCTCTCTCTGTCTATAATATATTAATAATTTTTGAAAAAATCATATATATATATGTAATTTGTATGTCGCCGTCCCCTATCGTCCCCTAAAAATTTGCCCCTAGGAAACGTCCCGGAAACGCGTCCCCAGCCGTCCCCCCGTCCCCGTCCCCGTCCCCAAAAGGCCGTGGAACATAGTTTGTATCCAAGTTCAGTCCTAAAAATAAGAAGGAAGAGGAAGAAAACCAAATTATTGCAATTCAAGAGAATGAATAGAGAAAAAGTGGAAGAGATAGCGAAGAAGAATTAAAAAGAAAATGTCTGCAACATGAAGTTACAGGTTTGTGATGAGATGGAAAAGCAAGATAAAGACCCAGAGATTGCAATTCAAGAGAATAAAGAAAAAATAGTGGTAGAGATAGTGAAGAAGGCTATAAGACAAAAGGATTACAGAACAACATCAAGGGAAAAGGCCAATATCCAAGTCAATTCAAAAAGATGAGAAGAAAGTGGAAGAAGAAGATTTGGAGAAGTATAGACTGCATCAATGCCAACGCAAATAAATGCATTGAGTATCAAACAAAAAGCATTTTGCAGAAAAATGAAGAGCTTCAGCTAGTTGGGCTCAATATTTCTGGTCTTAAATCCAACAATCTTAATCCAGAGAGATCCTTCATAGACACCCACCAAATAAGTGACGAGCACCAAAGTTGTGATCCTCCTTTGCAGTGACCTTAGAATCTTCGATGTAAAAGTGGTGCAACGTGGAATATTATTGTGTTGTTAATAGAGTAGCCGGATACGCCCCTGCCCCTCCTTGGACGTGCGTATCCCCGTATCCAATACAGATACAGGTACGATACACCACAGATACATGTTGGATACCGTACCCACACGTGCCCAAAAAAATCTTGATTTTCCAGCCGTGCCGGATACTTTGTGATTTGATTTTCAAAATATCTAACATGAATCTTCCTAAACTTAATCTTATAAAACTTTCAATTGTGCAATTTTCTTTTTGTTTTGTATAAACAAAACCTACACCAAATGAGGAAGACCTGAAATGTTTTTCTATTTCAACGACCCATTTTTCTAGGTCTTCTTCGAGTGCAACTCTACTATTTTTTTGGCATTTTAATTTTTATAGATTTAAAAAAGTTAATTGTTTATAGTTTTATATTTATATTATGTTTGTTTAAACATTAGAAATTTTGAAAAAATTAAAATTTATTCTTTAAATATAAATAAAATTTATTAATATAAATTTAATTGTTTGTTGTTTACTAAATTATTGATGTTTAAATTTTAATATTATTTAATTTATATTTACTTATTTTCTTTTAAAGTAATTTAAATCTCCTTTAATAACTTAGAAAATATACGTGTATGTGTTTTTTATGAGTGTTGTATCCAGCCGTATCCATATTGGGGGTCTTAAAAAATGGCCGTATCCGTGTCCGATACCGTATCCGTATCTGTATCTGTATCTGTATCTGTATCCGTGTCCATGCAACTTTGGACTTATTAACTCTGATTTGCTGACTCTGTTGTAGCATAGATCCTCACAACATCCCCCAATACTTGTGTGAATGGGTTGGCTACTTTTTCTTGATTATGGTTTCCACATGAACATGGAATGAGATAGACCTGTCTGTTCTGTTTGGGTCCATGAAGTCCTTTACAGACTTTGAAAATTTCACTTAAGTGTTCTGTGAAAGAAAAGTTGACCTTACATTCCTTTTTTCTAAATTTGAATGTTTTATTAGAAATTTGTTCAATTTAGGGTAAGAAGGTCTGAGGTTGGCCACATGTCTGTAATCTTCTGTTGATGTTCCGGTTCCCTCTTTGCCTTCTATAAAGCTCTAGGAATTCACTTGGTAGCCATGCCTCTTAAAAACTGTGGTTAGGCATTTGTTTACATGTTGAAAACTGTACTTAGGTGTTAAGAAATTTGGTTGTAATTGGGAGCATGTAGAAATTTCCACAAGACTCTGATATTTGTCTTCTAAATATCTATGCTACATAGAGCTTGAGTTAGTAAATCTCTACTGTGCAACATGACAAGAAACAGGGTTTGGGAGGTTGTTCAGATGGAATGGATCCTCGATGCTGTCACACATTTTTTATATTAGTGTATTCCCATTCTGAATAATTTTAACCATTTGATACTTTATAAAATGAGAAGGTGATCACATGAATATCAGAATTGGGAAACCCTACAAGGCTACAACCTTACAAGTGCAAATGGTTAGTGATAAATGTGATACTTTGTTTTCCTTTTAGCCTCCGGGCTTCAAATCCACCATAACTGGATAGTCATTTTTGTGGTAAATTGATGTCAATAGAGGTGGGCATTTGTGCTCAAGTGAGAATTTCTTTTTCATTAGGGTTTAACTAGTCCTCAAATAAGGTGGATATTAAATCTGCATCAATGCTGATTAATTACAGCTCTGGTATTATTAAGCTTTATATGGTACATTTCTCTGGTTTTAACTTCTAAGGTCAAGCAATGCCTCTTTTGAACTTATTTATAGCTATTTATACCTGATAAATGACCTATTGAGGTCTTTTATATTATATTTACATTTCAAGTAACTTTCAACTTAACCCTATAGGACCTATTTTTAATTGCTTTTGTTTCTATATCCAGATCTAATATTGTCTTCCTTTCTTAATTTAATTTTTTTATTGAGTGGTCAGCATATTTTGAAAAACTTTGCGTGCCAAACAACCACAGTTTGGAGCCAAATCAGGTGACAAATTTTACAGCATGGAAGTTGCCAGCAGGTATGGCTACATTATTTTTTGGTGATACAGGCCTTTTTATTCAGATTATATATTCTAAATGAAAGAAAATAGTTTATATAGGGTTTTCTAAGATTTTAGCATGAGTTTTACAAGGTTTTTGGTTAATATATAAAAGATTATGTGTAAGATTTCTGGAATGTGTTTTAATTTATTATTCAAGAAGGCTTTTCTTTTTATTTACTTGTGATCACATGGTTGTAGATCTGAAGATGGTGATCCATGCAATGCTATTATTCTTCCTAGCAATCATAAATCTAAGCATAAAGATAAAATAAAGGTATTTATGCATCAATCTGCCTTCATATATAGTATTAATTAAAATGTATTATCATTGATATTTTCCTCATCATGAGTTTTATTTTATTCTGTTGCTTTTAAAGGTTGCTAAAGACAGGAAGAAAACTCTCTCGTTGAGTAAGAAGCAACAAAGAAAATTGAGAAGGCTGCAGGTATTTTTTTTTGGGTTTTGTAGAATAGTTTTACTTAGTATCATGACACCTACCGAGTATTGCATTGATTGGAATTAGAAAAGAGTATGGTCTGGTCTGTAATCCATGATGAGAATTGAAGTTGTTGGGGACTATTTGGAAGTTAGATAATTGGTTTTTTGTACAGTTGAGGTTCTTGTTGAATATGCTTCTTTTTCTTTATAGGAGGAAAAGGATAAAAGGGAAAGGCGAGCTACTGATCTTGAGATCTTGGAGTACGTACAGTGGTCTTGCTTACATTCTATGTAATCTGTACTTAACAAATAGTACTTATGGCTGATAATTAACTTATTAAGTAGTAACCATTATATACAAAATGCTACAAATTCAGAAATATAAAATATGGATAAAAGAAATATATAGTATTCAAAGAATTCCTCAAAAAATGTTGTCATATTTTCCTTACCTTGAGCTGGGTTGATATCCTCAGGAAGTACAAGATTCAAGATGATGCTCATGCTTTGTTAGGCTCTTCTGGTAATCTTGGACAGGTATCTCACAAGATGGATATAGTGTTTTAATAATTATAATCTGTTCTAATGGTATTTTAATCTTTACAAAACAATTGTTCTTTTTCGGCAATGGCAAAGTTGATATATTGTAATTTTTCATTGTTTAGGTTGAAACTATGCGGGAGAAACTCTCTAGGGCTATGCGCTTACATAGAGCAGGATTGTCAGTTCCTTCAGATGTTCCGCTTTTTCGTGAAAGAGAAATTGATTCAAATTTGACAGAAACTAAGAATTTTACTAATAATATTTTGCCTGTTAAATGCAATCAAAAGAAGAATATTCAGGAAACTGGCAAAATTCAACCGAAGAAAAGAAAGCGAATTGCTTTGCACACAGTTAATGAAGTAGATCAAAATGACACATTCGAGGATGCAAGAATGACTGCCTCTGTTGATGCCAAAGTTAAAGTAAAGGATATGGTAACAATACATGGGCACAATATAGGGCAGAGTGACATAAATATAGTCTCATGTTCAGAACCTGCTCTATCTGATTCTAGGAATTGTTATTCAAGTGGAGCTGAACTAGAAAATTCCCAATCCTCTAATAAACAGGGTTTGCCTGCTGCTGCTGAAACTACTCAACTGAGTAATGGTAGCAAATCTTTGACATGGTTGGATTCAGTTGACCCTATTGTACAAGGAGGTTCTCCTAGGATAAAGGGTCAAGATGGTTGCTCAGGACAGAAGGTTGGGGTAAACAAGTCATTTGAACCTACTAAAGAAATAAAATACCAGGTTTGTTTCTCATAATCTCAACTTGAAATAAAACTTATCAATAATTCTGAAACCACCTTTGCATTTGTCAATTGCTTGCTCTGTTTTTGTAGTTAAAAAAACCTATCAGGAGGGTTTTCATTATTAATTTAATAAAATGCTATGGCAAAGGAAATTGTATAAGCTTGAGCTCCCTGATGTGATGGAAGGAAATTTTTTGGGTGCAATTAATTTGCATTGCTAATGTGTTGGTCATTGGTTGTTATTTGTTAACCCTAGATCCATGGTTACCATCTGCTACCTGAAAGACCAATCTTACCCAACCATATTAGGAAAACCATATGCTTTTGAGTCATGGATGTACAATTCAATGTCCAAATTTTTTTCTGTCAACTATTTTTTGTAAACGCCAACTGCAACTATTGTCTTTCTTATTGTCATTGTTCCATTTGAAAAGAAAAATATGCATTCTTATATCTGTACCAAAGTGCACTCAGATTAAATGTCAATAAGAATGATATTTCATTGCCTCGAGCTATTCTTGCAGAGGGTCCAGTTAAATCGATTAGGCTATATCCGTTATTTCGAAAGAATATACTAATATAATTGTCCATTCTGTGATCAGATTTGGTGTTTTATTACTAGTAGTAGCACTATCATTTTTCAATTTCAATGTAGCTCAAACATGGTGAAAATCAGGTTGTAATTTTAACAGCTGTCCCTAATTTTTTGACCAGTAGCATTTTTTCCTTATAGCAAAAGCATGGATTCTATTCAATGGGGCCTCTACCTGCAAAATTAGTATCTCCCTTTTTTCAATAGAATATAAGTGTCCATTCTGTGATCAGATTTTGGTTCCTTGTTATTAATAGTAGCACTATCATTTTTTTTAATTTAAATGTAGCTCAAACATGGTGGAAATCATGTTCTATTCATTGGGACCTCTACCTGCAAAATTAGAGTATTTAAGTTGAAACACTTAAAAACAAGTTGTAACTTTCAGATTTGGAAGGTTAGAACCCAAAATGGTTATTGCCAACATAGATTATGTGCTATACCTTCATGCTAATGGCTTCAACAAAATCTCTGAATTGCTGGATTGGATACGGGTTTGCCAGCATGTCTTTTTCTTTCCCCCAAGGTTCAGTATTGCTGGATACTGTCATAAATATTCAAAAATTTCAAAGTAGATTGCCTTCTCTGCTTTAGAAGCAACTGCATTTTTCCTAGTTGCAAGGATGGTACTTAGTGTTTTACATGAATGAATTTACATATTGCATTTTTTGGGATTCAAAATAGCCAGCACACTTAGTATTTACGTATTGCATGGTCTTATTTGTCAGGTTTCAAATGGGGAGAGCGTGATGCTAGATGCACAAGACAGTGGCAGGGATTCTAAAGACAGGAGTTGGAATGCTATAAGTAATAGCTTTGTAGTTCATGTTACAAGACCAGATGAAGTTGAAGAAAAAAGGAAAAATCTTCCAATAGTTATGATGGAGCAGGAAATTATGGAAGCTGTCAATCAGCATCCTGTTGTGATTATATGCGGGGAGACTGGATGTGGTAAAACTACTCAAGTTCCACAGGTATGATTCCTTATATTATTTCCCAGGTTCTCATTTTTAATGAGTTACAAGAATGCCTTATTTGTGTTTTCCAAGTGGAATTGAATGTTCTACCATGCCATACAATTTAACATAGATTTTTTATTGAAGTTTCTGTTTGAAGCTGGATTTGGTTCAAGCAAGTGCAAAGAAAGGACAGGAATTATAGGCGTCACTCAGCCCCGACGTGTAGCAGTTCTTGCTACTTCCAAGAGAGTGGCTTATGAATTGTCATTTCAGCTGGGAAAGGAAGTTGGATTTCAAGTGCGGCATGATCGGAGAATAGGAGGGAATAGTTCCATCAAGTTTATGACTGATGGAATTCTGCTTCGTGAAGTGCAGGTAGAGAGTTTATATTTGTCATATCTAAGATGACTTGAGATGGCTTCCATTCTGTACAAAGGACTACATTACAATAGTTATGATATGATTCTTTTGTTGTGTAAATAAAGTTGATTTTTCCAAAACAAAACCTTTTATTTATAATGTGTCTAATAGTAAAGCCTAATGCTCTGCCTTGCTAATTATTGAATCTCATAATTTGCTATTCTGTGCATATTATGGAAGCCTAATGCTTTGCCTTGTTGCCTACAGTCTGATTTTCTATTGAGGAACTACTCAATCATTGTGTTGGATGAGGCTCACGAGAGGAGTTTGAATACTGACATCCTTATTGGAATGCTTTCACGAATTGTACCTCTGCGGCAGGTTTTGTGATTTGATATTTCATATTTACTGTGTTATATAAAATAATGAATTATCACCTAAATAGTAAATAGTGAAAAGAAGAAATCAATATGAAATCAAACTCTTATTTGGTCCATTTTTATTGCAGAATCTATACGAGGAACAACAGAAAAAAATATCTAGTGGAGAAACAGTGAGTCCTGAAAACTTGGTTAACCCATTGAAACTTGTTTTAATGAGTGCAACGCTGAGGATTGAAGATTTTGTTTCAAATAACAAGTTATTTCCTGTAATACCACCTGTAATAGAAGTGCCTACAAGACAGTTTCCTGTGACCATTCATTTCTCTGCCAAGACTGAACTCGTAGATTATCTGGGAAAGGCTTACAAAAAGGTTTTAGCTATTCACAAGAAGTTGCCACCAGGTGGTATACTAGTATTTGTCACAGGGCAACGGGAGGTAGAATTCTTGTGTAGGAAGCTGCGAAAAGCATTTGGGAAAAGGAATAAAAGCAATCCCAAACCAGTGGGCATTCCTCAGATGACAAGGTCATTTTCAGATGTAAATAATTCCACAAATCAACCTGATATGGAAGAAATTGCTGAAGCTGTGGATGCTACTGATGAAAATGAAATTTGCAAAGGAGGATTTAATAGGTTTGATACATATGATGATGATGGCTTTGATGATAAGTTACAGGAAAAATCAGAATCCTCTGATACTGAATTTGATTCAGATTCGGATAGCGAAGAAGAGTTTCTTAATAATGAAAATGACCTTCTCGATAAAACATTGCAAAACACCAGTTTACTTAGAGAACCGGGATGTGTGGAATCACTTAAAGCTGCTTTTGAAGCACTAAGTGGTGGTGACAATAGTAGAAAAACCAATGAAAAGTCAAACCAGCAAAATCTTGCAGATGCTCAAAACAAAGAACATAGAGACCAAAACAGTACAGGAAACTTGAAAGAGCCAGGTCCTCTCTATGTTTTACCACTGTATGCAATGTTATCTGCAGAGGCACAGTTACGTGTATTTGCTGGAGTACCAGAAGGAGAAAGGCTTGTTGTGGTGGCCACTAATGTTGCTGAAACTTCCTTAACAATTCCTGGAATCAGATATGTTGTTGATACAGGTAGAGCAAAAGTGAAGGAATATTTGTGTTCAAGTGGAATAGCAAAATATGAGATTCAATGGATTAGCAAGGCTTCAGCCGCTCAGCGTGCCGGAAGAGCCGGCAGAACAGGATCAGGACATTGTTATCGTCTTTATTCATCTGCTGTTTTCAACAACACTTTACCAGATTTTCCACTACCTGAAATAAGCAAGGCTCCTATTGAGGGCGTTCTTCTTATTTTGAAGTACATGGGTATTAATAAGGTGATCCAAATGAGTTCTAGTTTTTTTGGATTTGAGAAATAATTTATAGATATTCAGATTTTGTAATTGAGCCTTACATGCTCAATATATTCAGCGATTGTATGGCTCTGGTGTTTCTGTAAATAGATCTTACAAACTGACTGATCATTTGTTTTTCAGGTTGCCAACTTCCCTTTCCCTACCCCTCCTGATAAGACAGCCTTAGTAGATTCTGAACGGTGCTTGAAAGCCATTGGAGCACTAGATCAGACTACGGGAAGGCTGATGCCAGTTGGAGAAGCAATGTCATTATATCCTATTAGTCCTCGCCATTCTCGTACGCTTTTAACTGTAATTCAGATACTAAAAGAGAGGGATGAATGTGCTGGTGCAAACTTAGTTCTGGCTTTTGCATTGGCTGTTGCTGCAGCACTAAGTGTAGATAATCCTTTTCTCGTACATTTTGGCTTAGAGGCTGGAGAAGATGTGAAAGAAAAGCAGAGGGGAATTGATACTGCTGTTGAGAAAGAAACCGAAGAGCAAGACCACCTAGAAATTAAGAAGCAACGTGCAATGGCTAAAGCAGCCCATAAAATGTTTGAGAATATGAGCAGCGATGCCTTAACAGTTGCAAGTGCACTTCGTTCATTTGAAGTTGCAGATAATCGAGAACAGTTCTGCAGAATTAACTCTTTACATCTGAAAACCATGGATGAAATGTCAAAGCTTCGCAAGCAACTGCTTCAGCTTGTCTTCAACCAAAAACTGGAGAAAAAACTGAAAGTGGACTTTACTTGGACTTTTGGGAATTTGGCAGATGTAGAACTTGCATGGAGGGAATCAATTAATAAATCTCTTACATCAACTCAAGAAGATATATTGGGACAGGCAATCTGTGCAGGTTGGGCGGACAGAGTTGCACGTCGTCTAAGACCACATAAAACAATAAAAGCATCATCAGAAGGCCAAAGGACAAGGGCAGTTAAATACCAAGCTTGTTTTGTGGAAGAAATTGTTTTTCTGCATCGCATATCATCTGTTGCTAGAGTGGCGCCTGAGTTTGTTGTGTATAATGAACTCATTCATACCACAAGGCCTTACATGCGTGGTGTGACATGTATTAAACCAACTTGGCTTGCCTTGCATGCAAGAGCTCTCTGCACATTTTCTAAACCACTTGCAGATCCTCAACCATATTATGACTGCTTGTCAGATCAAGTCTTTTGCTGGGTTTCTCCTACATTTGGTCCACATTTATGGGAGCTTCCTCTTGACAGATCCATTATGAAGAACATAAATCATCGGACAGCAGTGTTTGCATGTGCACTTCTTCAAGGCAAAGTTCTGCCATGTTTGAAAGAAATGCAGCAATTACTGGCAGCTGATCCCTCTATGGTATTGAAACCTGAGGCTGCAGCACACAAACGTGTTAGTGATCTCCTTCACAAATTGAGTGTGGGGCCAGTTGTTGATAGTCGTATCAAACTTAAATCTGCTTGGGATGCAGATCAAAAGTTCTTGTATCTTGAAATATTAGCATGGATACAAGGTAAATTCCATCATCTTTTTGATCAGCTATGGAAGCAAATGAAGCATGAGTCCCAATTGGACTGTAAACAACTATTCCGTCAGAAAATCAAGAAACTAAGCAGGACAAAGGATTGACCGAAGCATTGACACACATGGATAAATTTGTAACCCAAGATCTCTCCTATTATCTCTCACAAGATGAATTTGTAACCTAGGACAAATGTGAAATTTGATTAATATTATTCATTAAGTGTTTAAATGTGTTTGATGTTGATGTTTCTATTGAACTGCGTGAAAATCTTTATTCAGTTTGTTTGAATGGTATGTTGGATGATGAATGCTTTGTTATTTTTATTATTTCAAATGGTGGACATGAAGTTTGTGGATTCAGAGGTCAGAAATAGAGAGAATTTGTTGCATCATTATGTAAAAATTTCTAACCTAGGTTTTCCGAAACATTCTATTTGGATCTATTCATATATATATCCATGGATAAGGTAATAAGGGAAATGCATACATATATACAGGATATCAAGCCTGGAGAGTAAATCAGCACATCCTATGGCCATGTCAGTGGTAGCGTACTGTAGGCAACAGGGTATTAAGCCCTCTGCTGAGGTGAAAGATTTCAATATATTGCAAGGAGAGGGCATCTGCAGGCTAATTGCTGGCCATAAAATTTACATTGGCAACAACTGTTTGTAAACTCAGTTTTTTGGGGCCAAGGTAAAATTGATGCTTGCAACAGTAATTATTCTTCCTATTATAGCTTTCAGACTGCTAACATTTTGCCAATGGCGGATTATACATGTACCAGACATGTGGAATATGGAAGGCTCCACAGTAGCATATGTAGGAGTAGATACAAAATTTGTAGGAGTATTTAGTGTGGCAGGCCGCATCTGACCACAAGCAGCAGAAGCAGTTAACAAACTTAAGGTTAGCTGTTAATAATTATTTTGCTTTAAGGATGCATTCAGTTTTTGAAGTTTGTTTTTCATTTTTTGTTTTGGTGATTTGTTTGTCATTATTTTTGTTTTGTTTTCATTGATTAAGTTTTTTTTTGGTTTCTTACTAATTTCAGATATTTGGAATCAGAGTGGTCATGCTCACAGGTGATACTGCTGTTTCTGCTGCAGAAGTTGAAAAATTACATGCCTTAAATGGTTAATTTGAGTTGGCAATCCTGTCACAACATTTTTAACTGATAGAGGAGCCCTAGTAATGGTGTGCAGGTAGGAGAAATTGAAGTCCATGCCCACTTACTCCCAGAAGACAAGGTGAGATTTATTGGAGAGCTAAAGCAGGAGGACAGACTGCCATGGTGGGCGATGGAATTAATGATGCACCGGCATTAGCAGCAGCAGATGTGGGGATAGCTGCAGGTGTGTAAGGCTTTGTGGTACCCATGGATTTTGCAGACATAGCTCTCATGTCTAATGACATAAGAAAGATTGCTGGTGCAGTGAAAATAGGGCGGAGATCGGTGAAGACAACATACATAAATGTTGCATTCTTCCTGTTGACAAAAGTATCAAACAAACTGACAGGCATTTGGTTCTACCCTTGTTTGCTTTTACTGTCTAACTTTCCTTCATTCACTAAAGAACCATTGGTAGCACAACATACAAAAACATTCACAAATTTCTCTGACAGAAGCCATGGTGGGATTGCAATTTATTGTGCCACTTAACTTCCAGTTTTTTTTGTCCTGTTCAAACATGTCTCTACCATATATTAAAATCCCAAGCCTAAGCTTCAGCCCGTTCCTCCATGCAGGCTCATTAAAATTTAATATTACAGTATCAGACATTGGCCCATCCACTCATCTACCATTCTAACCTGCCAATCAATGCCACCTACATTAACTTACATAGAACAAGAATACCCATATGATTAATTGCATTGTGTTTAGACTGTTGGGTAGCAGCCTCTGTAGTAGTTGGATATAAAGATTTTCTAAAGTAGAATTTAGGATTTAATCCAAAGAATCTAATATTTGTTTATATGGATCCAGAGTGTAGTGTCGCTGAATCTGACACTGCTTGGGCAATGATTCAACTGCTCAGTGAAAATTAACACAATTGAGCTATCTTCAAAGCCCAAGAACAGCAAAGAGAGTAATTATGAAGTGGGTGCTCAGAATTGTTACTTGCTACAAAGTTTTCTTATTTTTTCAGAGACTAGTGTGGAGTTGATTAATTTTGTGGGTGTAGCAATCATCCACCATGCCCAGGGGTGCGTATGGAGGAGTCACTGGAGGTTACTATACACTTACTCTTTTCCTCAACATGAGAGCAGGGAGGAGTGCTGGGCCTGTATGATCATCCCCATTACATTTTGGATATTTGGCGTGTAAACCTTTCCCCAACTGCAATTATGTTCTTTCTGTTATTTAATTACTGTCTTCTGGCATTTCTAGACCATCTTGAAACACACTCACATCAGGTTTTGAAACAGAGGATTCCTAGTTTCCTTCATAGCTCGATAGGATTCACCTTGAGACTGATTGCTGAGTACCCATAGCATTAATATGCATATAAACAGTATGTGTATACAAATAGACATTGGATTTAGTAAAATAATACATAGGTTCAGGGTTCAACAACCTTCCTTAAAAGTTTGGTTCCTGGATACCCATTTCATTGATGCACAAACAGAAAATATGAGTATATACATATACTTTGAATCCAGTGAATATACATAATTTTTTCAGGAGATAGATAGGATTCTCTGTAAATCTCAGTCTAATTTTTAAATTCTCTTCATATTTATACATGTTCTCATATCAATGAAATGGGTATTTAGCAATTCAGCCTTGTTAAAAAAGCTATAAAAAAAAAGCTATCAAACACTAAAGAAAACTATAAATCCAGTGAATATATATTCCTTTTTATATTATATGCATACCATACATATGTATATAAGAAAACTAAAAATCCTGTGAATATACATATCCTTCTTTTATATATGTATAAGTAGGTATTCAGCAGTCCAAACTTCTAGGAAACTTTTCAGCACTGAAGAAAGCTATAGATCCTGTCAATATATTCAATTTTCTTCAAGTATTTACGTTCAATACTCATTTCATTGATATACATATTGGCACAGGTCTTAAGTCTATGTTTGTGCGTATGTATGTTTATAATATGCATATATATTGGACCTTGTGGTTAGCATACACAGTATATTCAAGGCTTTGATGGAATCCTTGTAAGTGTATTTTATTGTTTTCTTCAGTGCCGGATAGAATTTTCAGCGAGTCTTATTGTTGAATATCCATTTCATTGCATATCCATATAAGCATGTGTGTGTATGTCTCTGCCTATTTATTTTTATATGTATAATATGTATAAAAATTGGACCCTATGATTAGGGTATATATGGTATGATTCAAGGCTTTATTGGAGTCCTTGTAAGTATTATTCAGTACTGGATAGAATTTCTTTCTAGTCTTATTCCTAAATACCCATTTCATTGATATGTCTAGATTTGTGTGTGAATAATGTGTGTGCACATTTGGATTTGTAATTAGAGTACGCATAGCATCTTTGATAGAATCCTTGTAGTCTGGTTTCTGAAGATTGATATATATAAACACATCATGTACATTTCTACATATGCAATCTGTATACACATAAGATTCTGTGTATATACTTGTAGTTTTCTTCAGGGCATGATAGGATTATCTGCAAGCATGATTCCTTATTACAGATTTCCTTGATATTTCACAAAAGAGGCACTTGCTCGAATGAGGAGGGGGTGATACACCTTGTTGAACAATATGTAATTTAAGTGGAAAACAATGCCCTTGTGTACATTGTGGATCTCACTTGGCTAGGGAGAGAACACATAGTTTAGCAGGCTTGATAGGACATTGTGTCTACTTTCTGAATACCCATTTGATGTAAAATTTAAATCTGCATCTACATGCGTGCGCACACACATTGGGTCCTATGGTTAGTTCAGACTAGTTTGTGTGGTAGAAATCATTTTAAGTTTGGTTTCTAAATACAGATTTCATTGATAGGCATATAACACAGGCCTTTATGAACATATACATGTATATATTCTCATTGATACAACAAGTACACATTGAAGTTATAATGTACTTATCTTTGCTTCAGGGCTTGAAAGGATTTTGTGCAAATCTGGTCCTGAATTCTTCTTTGATTGATATCCATATAAACCTGTACATGTGCACTTCTAGAGAATGTGTACAAATCTGATCTTAATAACAGAGTACACAGCTTGCTTATCTTAATAATATAAGAAAGAGAGGATGTTAACACATCAATTTAATTATTTTCACCCCACATTTTTCTATACTAACAATTTTCTTTGTACAATAATATTATACTAGCAATCGCACCTTGGTGTACAATGGGTATGCCGAAGAGGTATGGAAGGTCAATTTGAAAAAAATGGTCTATTTTTTGGGTACATTTGTGCAATAAAGGTCTCAATGGAGAAGTGATATGCATCCATTTACAAGGATCCAAACACGATTGAAACAAAACCTTTGAATCAGGAAAATAATCGTAGTACCACCCCACACCGCCTTATCCACTTCTTTTTCCACAGGCAGGGATTCATCTATCAAGCTATTCTCATGTACAGAACTTGTACCAGATATCACAAGGCCATCTAGAAGAATGCTTTCGCCAGCTTTCACAGACAAAATGGTGTTAATTTTCACAGCCTTAACATGCACTTTCCCCCCTGTTTCCTCTATCACAGCAGTTTGAGGTACCAGAATCATCACAGCTGATATAGCCTTTCGGGCCTATATGAAAGTGAAAGGCTTTGTCGACGCGGACTTTAAGCTTGATCTCCCTGTTGTGCCTGCCAGCTACGCTTCACCGGATCTAATGTCTCCTTTGTGCAATTTTTTTATGAATGGATGAGATTGCTCTCATCGTTTTGCGTCCCTTTTCCAGCACTGCATGGATGAGAATGGGTATAAGGAAAATAATGGCATAATGTAATTTAAGACTCCCAAAAGTGAAAAAAAAGTGTAAACTAGAGAAGTGAGAAAAAAATATAGTGGGTCAATCTCAAGGGATTCAAACCAACAACCATTTTATAACTTAGTACATATTCAATGAAAAATGACATGTCCTATGGAATTTCCAAGTGGCCTCCTCCCTTGGCCCTCTCGCCTATAGAAATTCCACCTTCCCAATTAGTACAATTGTGAATTGACATGTCAAATGATGGCATAGAAATAGGAGCTCTATAATAAGGTATGGCATCTATCACAACATAATGGAAAGAGATTTTTTTAGATGTTATATATGCAATTTCAACTATTAATCTCTCTTCTCTTGATATCTATTTCCTTTTATCTCATTTATCTCTCTCTCCCTCTACCTCTTGGTCTCTCTATCTCCCTCTTTCCTCTTTGCATATCCCTCTCTTTCTCAAGCCCTCTCTCTTTGTTTTTTAAGTATGACTCTATTTTTTCCTATATCTCCTTAACAGCCCCCCGGCCGCTACCCCACCTTCCCTTCCTCTCTCTCTCTCTCTCTCTACTGCAAACATAACATGAGCCTGTCGGTAATGGATCCTAATTATCTTCCTCATTCAGAGGTTTTGTTTTAGTTGTGTTTGGAACTTTGGATCCCTATAAAAGGATGCATAGTTGATTTGAAGCTATCACTTCTCCATTGAGACCTTTGTTGCACAAACAAACATCATTTGCTAAATGGCCTACCAATTGATCTCATGTATTGCAAAATGTTTGCAAAAATAAGACCAAAATTTTTCCTAATTGACCTTCCGCACCTCTTCGGCGTACCCATTGCACACAAAGGTGCGATTGCTAGTTTTAAAAAATATTATTTTTCTTTCTGTTGGTTAATGTTGGAAACAATCAGTGCAAAAATCAAATTATTATTTATTTTTTGTATATTATGTGTCCAATGCATTTAATTTTTTTAATCAAATTTCTACTCTATTAATTACTTGAATGACACGAGCACTATTATATACCTCATGATAAAATTGATTGTTGACTCTAAAATGATTTTGTCTCCTTGAAAGATATTTCTGACATCACTCAATTCTGTACATTAGATATGAAAAATAAAATTTTATATTACTTTTATAGCAGCTTTAGCTTGAAAACTTGTCTCATGTCCCAATCAATGACTTTCAGGCAGTTGAAACATTCATTGCATCACGCCTGAAAATAAATTTTAACTAGCAACCAATATTTTCATTTAAAACTATGTTACTGGTCCGACCCCTAGACAGCCCGGGTCCTGGTCTAATCCAACCTGGGTTCAAGGTCCGGATCCGGTCCTTGGTGGGTTTGGGCAAGGTCTCGCCCATAGTCTGTGGATCCATCTTGGATGAACCTGGGCAAACTTTGGGCGGATTTCACAGAAAACAAGTGAATTTTGCCTTTTTCAAAATTAAAAAAATATTTTTTTACTTATTTTTTAATTTTTTACACTCTAAAAAGTGCAATTTTCCCCCAAAATCCTAAGATGATGTGCGCCATGAAGGTTTGTGTGGTTTTGAAGGTCTTAATTTGGGTCTTATTCTGAATGCAAAATGATGTACACTATGAAGGTTTGTGTGCCCTCGACCCCGCTAGGGGCGTTGCCATCAGACCCCCACGAGGGGTGTCGCCCCTTGACCCCACTGGCTGCCCCCAAACCCCCATTGGATTCATTTGATTTTCAAAGTACTCTCTAAGTTTTCAAGTTCGCCTACAAATCTTCGTCTATAATATTGTCATCCAATTGGACAATCTTCCCTTGATGTTACTTGATGCGTATCTACAAGGAGAAATGCAACAATGTAGTTAATTTTAATATATAGTATATATGATGACATTTGAGTTTGACTAATTGACATTCTAATATTTTTATATTTTTATGGTGGTTTTCTTTAATATACAATATATGAAGCTATGTGTGGTATTTGGAACTTAATTACTGTTGTAAATATGTATATATTTCTGATTTTTATATGTTTTTGTATGGACGAACCCAAAACAAACCCCACCCCAATTTTTTTTTGACCAAACCCCCAAACCGGAACCGGTAACTTAGATTTAAAAAGATGCAAAAGTCCTCGAGCTCAAAAGTCTGGCAATGCCAGAACCCCAATATTTTTTGGATCTACTGTTTGATTGCTGTGAATAGATTGAAGTAGTGGTTATAGAGATATTGGCTTTCACTCATCTCATTTTTAGATTTATTTTTGGCTTTGGTAGGGTTTCATAATATTTTTCTTGCAAACCCAGGTAAATATGGAAAAACACCAATGAATGTTGTGGCCCAAAGCTTGAGCTTGTGCATTAGAGCCGCCAATAATGCAAAGGCAAAAGTGTCACTCACCAGCTGTGCCCAAGTAACCAAATGGGTGTTTATTTAATTTTACGTGATTCGATTTTTTATGGTGGGGATAGTTTAGCAAATTTAATTTTCCCGTTCTGCTAAATTCTGATATTGGAAAAAATGAATTCATTATCCTTTAACTTTGCTACAATATGATTTGATCTTGTTCTTCTGCTGAATAATGAATTTTATCTATTTCATATAGGAATTATCTGAAGTAGAGGAGTATTTGTATTAAAAATGAATGGAAGAGGGATACAAGAAAATTAGGGTTTTAAAGTTTGTCATCCTTTAATTTATCTACTGTTTAAGTCGTTTTACTTTTGCTGTTCCGTTGAATGTGAGCTATTTTTTTAGAGATTTTGTGAAGACAAGATTAATTGTGTTAAAAATGAATGGAAAAGAGATATTGGACAATGAAAATTCAGAAAACGGCTTAGGGGAGCTTGAGAGAGCCCAACTATGGTGGGTAGATTTATCATCTGGGTACAAATAGTTGTGGGCATTAGTTCTGCCATCTTTGCTATTTGCTGATCAAGGGCAAGCATTTAGAAATGTACAAGTGTAGTCGTAGTAATCATCAAGGACAGGTCAGTCTAATTTCTTCCTTGCATTTTGTTTTTTCCAAATTATGGCTGATCTTTTTGTTTTACTGCAATCACATGTACAACATTATACGCATTATTGTTAATCAGATCTACCCTGCTTCCTCATCAGAATAGCTAATGTGCATTTGAGTTTTGATGTTTGTCTTTGATAAA
>VDFB02089726.1:0-11050 GCA_007258455.2 Sequoia sempervirens
CCCTGAAGCTTGTCACTTGTGATGAGAAGATTGGAAAGCAGTGGATGAAGGCCAATAATATCTCTATTCCCGAGCTTAAAGTTGAAATTGTGGAACCACACTTCAGTTTGGACTGGCTTGAAGATTAACTTGTTTTTTCATTCCTTGTCTCTTTGCGAGACAATGTTGACATTCTTTTATAATAATAATATACATAGATTTCTGATTTTGACTCTTTGATAGTTTTTAATATTGACGATGTGGATCATATTTCATATTTCGTTTTTAAAATGAGATATAGAGTATGATCCGAATGTTAAAAATTGTCATATTTTCAAAATTTTAAAAAATTATGTATATTGATATCATGAACTTTGAAAATTTCATATATAATTTTCAAATACATTTTGTTATTTTCAACTTATGATCCTGATTAATTATTTTGGTATGTTCAATGTAGTAAAGAGTCTTTATGAATTGTATTCATAATGATCAGATTAGATTATTTATTTCCTGTACTTATAAGCTGGACTCATTTTCTCTAGAAATAGATTAGATTAATCCAAATGCAATTTATAATTTGAAATTATTTTCTTGTGTTCGCCTACTATAGTGCAGATAGGCTATTGATTTGCTGTAATTGGTCATAGTTAAAATTTCTGGACAAAATAGTCATTGAACTGAGTGGGTGTCTCCTTTTAATGAAATGTGGCATTGGCTGTTTATATAAGAAACACATCCCTCTCAAATATTCTTAAAAAAAATAAAAAATGTGAAAAAGATTTGAGTTAAAAATAAATAAAAAAGCCTCCAAGCAAAAATGGTTTGGCCGTGGATTCAAATATTACACATCTTTGAATTTAAATGGCAACAATGTTTTTGAGCCCCCCTCACATTTGTTGGAGTAAACTAAAACTTTGATGGATTGACTAGGGGAAGTGGGAGGGGAGGTTTAATCAGGAATAGTAAACGTCAATTGTCGAGTGCTTTTGCAAACAATTTAGTGATACAAACTAACAATTATACTAAAGCCTCTACTACTCTTTAAGGCATAATCCTTGGCAAGAACAATTGCATTATCAAGCCAATTTTTAAGGGAGACTCCAAAATCATCATAGAGATGTTAAATTTTAGGGTTGTCTCTTGCTAGTCCTACAAGTCTATCATAGAGGATACAAAGGAAATTATCAAGACCTTTGAGATTTTAAAAACTAGTCATAATTTTAGGGAGGGAAACACCTCTGCTAACCTCCTTGCTAACATAGATGGAAGCATAAAGGGCCTTAAATGCTAGAATGACAAGAAAGTTCTTCCTCAAAATCATTAAAGATCAATTACACGACAAAGCTAAGTCTAATCATTAAAAATATCCAGTCACCACACCTTAACATGTTTAGTTTTATGAACACATTCACACAACGAACACTAGATAAATGTGGAAACCCAAAATGGGAAAAACCATGGTGAGAAGAGTTGCTTGGAGCTACTATTCAAATCTAGCCTTACATAAATAATGAATAACTTATAATCATGAAGTAGGCACCAACCTACCAGAGACACCAATCCCATATTGTATTTGTAGACACCAACCTACTAGAGACACCAATCCCCAATACAAAGATCTAAGCACCAACTCAATATAGGTGAGACATAGTCCTACTGGATTACAAAGATATGATATGCACATCTTCAATACGGATTACATAGCTTGTGCTTGATCTTATTTTCCTTCTAACACTCTCCTACACATCATATGATCTTCTAATAATGGCACATAATGATTGGGATGTAACTTCCATTACATTACTCGAATAATATTCACACTCACACATTGTATGATCATAAGTCATTGAATGTATTATAGATATAAATATATGTATTCCAATACATTAACAATATTCCATGTCATCCAAGAACCTCTTAACACCATCCACAATTAGCTAGGTTAGTTAAGGGTGGACCTATATTCAAATTGATATGAAATGTGTAGCGGATCTATTCTAAATCAAATTTATTTCTGCCAATAATAGAAAATGTTATGCGCTTCCTTTAGAGAGCTTAAACTGGATCTATTTCATGTTCACATGCTTCCTCCAAATAACACACACTTCCCTTCTCTAGCGTAAATACTTACATTATTACAGTTAGCTCATCAACATAGACAATACTTTGTTGCATCTAACTTTATTCTTGTTGAAGCTCACCTTTTGAAACTCTGGAATCTGTTACAAAATGAGTAAATTTTCTTTAGGTCCAAACTGTAGGCCATCACATTCAACTGTGGTAGAATGCGGAACAAAACACTATTATAGTATGATATAGTGCATGAGTAACAATCCAAAAAGTACTTCCGTAAACACTTCTAGACTAAGTTTCCACCACCCGGAATAGGTACAAGCATGATATTTCAAGCACACTACAGGTATTCTTCTTTGTTGTTCTCAAATGCTTTGACATGACAAGATCATGATAGAAATACACCCTGGTTTCAATAGCTTAGACATGATAGAAACGATTACATTTAATTTTGACTGATCTATTAGTATTACACCCTTGACATCAATGAGCACCTTTGACATCAATGACAACATATGTTCAACATGTATCCATATACAATAATTTGTTGAAACTCAATTGGTTGAACAAATAATGCATTTTGGTTCTTCCCTAAAAGGGACACACTCATATTGGAATAAGTGTCATGGTGAGCTATCAAACATGATCAATCAAATTGGATTGACCACTCTCTTCTTCACATTGAGTGCAAAAAATACTAAATGGATAGATTTACACTGACTATTTTTAGATGGCATAACAACTAGACCACAAACTAACAAAAACTACATAGAAAACATAATTAATAACCTGCATATCACATCCCTATACTTGCACCAACGATTTACAATCTTTCATGAAGAAGTATTAGAGAAACTCCTATCTACAAGTTATTGACCTATAGATATGAATCGAAACATCGAGGTTTTGCACACATACATGGTTTTCTTTGGCTTGCTAATGCACCAGACATGGACAAGCTTGACTAGAAAAATCATGTATATGTAGAACAAGAAAAAATATTCTTTGACAAATATGTCAATGCATGGAACCCTTGTACTCCATCTAATAGAAACAACACACGACATCAATTTGTGTAAGATGATCCTTTCTTACTAACTATGTTTGAAATATTTTCTAGAAATACACTTGATGACTATGAGGATTTAATCAACCATGTTCAAAGACACAAAATGTATTGAAGCAACATGCCTACATAGGAAGGGTCAACTTGTAGCATGTTGATACAAAGCTCCTTGGAATGAATGTGTTACCTCTACCTTGTCATATAATGAATCAAGAAAAAAAACCTATGCCCCCACCTAGAATGATGAAATATTAAATATATACAATCCAAATATGATTTCAATATGGAGATCTAATATGGATTGCCAACCTATCATTTCAAAAATGCTCATGCTCAAATAAATTGCTAAATATATAACTAAGGTGTAAAGGAAATCTAAGAGTTCTATCCATATGCTAACACATATATGTAGAAATCAATCACCAACTGGCCACACTCTGGTAGCATATAGAAAATTCATGATGAAGATTGTTGCAGATCATGATATAGGTGCACAAGAGACATGTCATATGCTACAAAATTGCCACTTTTTGTTTATTGCTCATTTCTAACTCAAAAAATTGGTTGAAAAGTATTTCATCAAATTAGAAGAAATATAGATGGAGATACATTACCATTCTAGAACAATCCTATATATGGTTCATCCCATAATAATGGGTTACACTTTTTAGCCAAACTTGACATTGAAATCAACATTTTTAGCAAAATCTTCACTTTCTAACACCTATAGTAGGTAAACTATTAAGAATTTGAAGATAATGCAAACTAGTGATTTGTGAGATTTTGTTTGTAGATTTTAAATGTGTAAACAACTTTTTTAAAAAGTGATGTGTACTTTGAATAGCACAACTTTTTTCTAAAAAAGATAAAATTCTTATTATTTTGAATTTAGGTTGGTAACACCAATATCTAGTGATTGCATTTCATTTCATTATGTTTTATTGAATATTTTTCTTTTAATCAAGTTTTGAAGTCAAACTAGTTACAATTTAGACATAAGTGCACTTTCAATTGCATAACCTTTTTTGTATGTATTGAAATTGATTTTTTTTTTTTGAATGAGGACATCAATACCTAGTGAATACATATTTTTTTTAAAAAATTCTCAAATTTACTATTTTTTCCACAATGATTTTTTACTGAACATGATGTTCGGTGAAAAACCCTTATTAAGTAAAACTAAAAACTAAAAATAAAAATATTAAATTTATAGTTTTTGGAAAGAGCATTTTGAGGACTATGGTCCTCCAACTTGGTTAATCAAGTTGACTCCATTTGAACCTCCTTCTCGGGCTTCGAAAGTAAAAAAAAAGGTATAAAATTTGAAATGGGGGAGGGGAAGGTGAGAAAAGAGGGGTTCAGTTGAATCCCCCTTCGAATGAAGGGGGTTCAAACAATGGTACACCCCTTCGAACCCTCCTAAATGCCGCTAAAAGTTTCCCCAACATGACCTTCGAATGAAGGGTGGGGTATATAATGTCCACCCTTCGAACGAACCCTTGTAAAAATAACATAAAAACGACCAATTTTTTTTTTCTAGTTTTTTCGGAGCTTGTTCTTTTTTAATATTAGCAGTTAGGCCCAGTTTTTTCTTTTTTGTTTATAGGAAGTTTGTTTTTTTAATAGTAGTATTATTTTTCTAAGTTTTTCACAATGCATGCTAATTAGTTGCTAAATTTATGATTGAAACTATAAGATTGTTTAGATCCTTTCAATCGGTATATTTAGCAATCATTCTTTTTGTAAATCATTATATAAGTAAGAGAAACTCAGAGAAATTGTCAAGGATATTTTGGTTCTACAAGGTAGGTTTTGGAGGAGAAAATTAGAAGAATTGTGAAAGATATTTTTGTTCTACAAGGAAAGCTTTGGAGGAGAAGATTACATAAATTGTTAAGCAATATTTTAAAAATAAAGAGATGGGAAATAAAAGGACAAGATATAGTAAGAGTGGACAAAAGTATTCAACAAAACAAGAATAGAGATTACATGAAAAAATATTGCAAAGATATCATAGACATAAATAAGGTATGCCAAAATTGAGCCTCTCCCAATATCATTCCTTTTGTATCCCTTTAACCTTCCATTTTCTATTAATACTATTGAAGAATTGATGTAGTAGAGGACAAATTAAATTTACTATCAAGGTTCTCACCAAGTAAACAAGACATTCATATATCCTTTAAGTTCATTTGAGAAACCTAGGCCCCTCTCTTGAAAAATAGGAGCATTAATTTATTTCTCTTGATCAACAAAAAATTCATATCTCAAACCTATCTCAAACTAATTTTAATGTAATTAATCCTAGCATGGTGATAGGGAAGGTAAATCTCAGCTTGGTGTAGAATAATAGCACATTTGTACTACTTAATATTTTACATTGATCTCTCTAAAGACAAAATCAAGTACAAGGGAATGCAAAAAATGTTTAAAATTATGAATAGAGATGATAACCCACAATTTTATCAACTAAATTATTTGGCCTTCATTCTTTAAGAATTATCCCAACTAGTAAATTACTTATAAGATATATACCTACTTCTAAAACATTTCTATGATGTCTAAGAGGAATACTTTTTTCTCACTCTTTATTGCGTGTTTCTTCTCGTTACCATATTAGGAATTAATTATCCATTATGATTGTTTCTAATCATAGAGATTCTTTCATCCATATTAATTCTTTTTAGGTTATTTTGTAGAGTCATCAACCAATGTATTTAGAGAAAGTTTGACAAATAAATAATTGGTTAAAATATTATCATTAACCTTACTTTGAAAGAGAGATCGCAAGATCAAATCAACAATTAATGATCTATTATCATTTCTAAGATAATGTACTTATATCACAAAAAATACACATCACTTTAAAAGAATTAAAAAATACCTTATACAATTATGCAATATTAATGTAACTTTCCTAATTAAAAGTAGACACCCACTTGCTTCAACAACTATTTTGTCCAGAAATTTCAATAGCGTATCTACACTATAGTAGGCAAACAAAAGAAGATAATTTCTAATTATAAATTCACAAAATTCATACATACAACAATATTGAAAATTAAAGATATCAAGTTTGTACAATCTATTTTGTTGTTTGAGTAATTTTTTTTATTTGATTATGTTGTTGTTTTTGAAAATTGATTGAAAGTTATTTGCATTTGGATGATCTAATCTTTATTTACAAAAAATGAGTCCAGCCCAATACGCTAAGTACATGAAAATAATTAATCTAATCTGATTATTATGAATTTACAAACCATAGACTGTTTATGCATTGAACATGTCAAAATAATTAATCACGATCTCTTATATTGATTTCTTATAGTGAATAATAAAATTCATTTGAAAATTATATATGAAAATTTCAAAATTCATGATATCAATATACATAATTTTAAAATTTTGATAATGTGACAATTTATAACATTTTCATTATACTCCATTCTCATTTTAAAAATGAATCACAAAATATAATCCAAAACTTCAAATATTAAAAACCATCACAAAATCAAATATATTATTATTATAAAAGAGTGTCAACATTGTCTCACAAAGAAACAAGGAATAAGAAAAAAAGTAGTGTTCCATGGGTTTCGAGGATGGGGACGGGGGGACAACAGTGGACGTGTTTCAGGGATGCAAGGACGGGGGGTCTAAGTTTGTGGGTGACGGGGGCATGGCAGGGGGATGGCGGCGGGGGGTGGCGGGGTGCTGAAATACATATAGTACTTGAAAAAATAGTTACAAAAAGATGTGTAAGTATAAGAATTATACATCTTGGAGACAACTAGGAGTCTCCTAAATGTCTTGAGGACACCCCAGCATCCTTGAAGTCCTAGCGGCGTCTTGAAGACAGCAACACTGGTGGTGGGATGGTGGCGCTGTTGGTGGGCTGGTGGAGGGAGTCCCAAGTCTCCGAAACACAGAGGTCTTTTTTTGCGGGAAGGGGGCGAGGGGGGCGCATCCCCATGGAACACTGAAATAAGTTAATCTTCAAGCCAGTCCAAACTGAAGTGTGGTTCCACAATTTCAACTTTAAGCTCGGGAATAGAAATGTTCTTGGCTTTCATCCACTGCTTTCCAATCTTCTCATCACAGGTGACAAGCTTCAGGGAACGTAGTTCACAAACAGTTGTGGGTAACCTTGTCAAACGAGAACATTCCCTCATATCAAACTCGGTCAGTTTCTTTAGTTGCCCTATTTCCTTTGGAAGTACTTTCAAGCGTTCACAAACTGAAATGTCCAGATATTCCAACTGTTCAAGTTTTCCAATTGATGCTGGAAGCTCTTTCAGGCCTGGCAATGCCGATAACCTTAGTATTCTTAGATGACTCATATTTCCAAGATCATATGGTACATTCTGAAGCACATGGCAGTTGGTAATTGACCATGACAGAGCGGAGGGCATATTGCAGATTTCAAGAGGCAACTCTTCCAAATCACTGCTGTGGTCCAGGTTAAAATCTTGTAGCTTGGTTGTGTTGAATGTGGATATATTTCTAAATCCTTCACATAAGCTCAAAGATATTTTCTCTAAGTTCTGTAGTTCTTCAATGCTCTGTTTCTCAACAAGGGGTGAAATCAACCTCTCCAAACGGACACTCTTGAGTTGAGGGAGTGAAGATAAGACATCTAGACCTTTCACTGTTGCTTTCTTTGTACAGCAATTGAATACCATCAAAATCTTTAGTTTTTTCATGGATTTCAAAAACGGGGGAAGAAAGTATTCTCTCGAGGTAAAGAGTAACAACAGAGCCTCTGTCTCGGAGAAATCAATATCAGGCCAGTGATTTTCCTCCTTGGGTTCTGCATGTATAAATCACAAAGGAAATCCAGTTAGAACAATTTGAATTAAATTCTGACTACTAGTTATAATGGTTATATTCTCTTCATACTGAAGTTGAATCCAGGAATGGGAATATGTAAGGGAATAAAAGTGCTTGTATTTGTGATGCAATCAAGAAGGGTACTTAATGTTACACCATGAAAAGGTATGAGGATTGAAAAATATAGTTTGGCATATTGTTACTTATCAGGGAGTAGGACATTAGAGCATCCAAAATATCTAGATATTTTGAATAGTAGTTTACAGACTGAACAAGTGATTGGAATATCAAAGCTTTACAATAGGCTGTTGAGTTTACTAAGAGCAGTCATGTAAACCTTATAGTATGCAGAAAATCATGTTTGAAATTCAATTCTATTCTACAATTTGACACCAAAGGTAGTGAACACTAAAAATAATGGCTAGAATTTCAATGAAATAGCCAAAATGCATGTGTAAGTTTTTGTTGAATAACTCACCTGTGAGAACGGAGAGAATTTGAGTGCCAAATGCACCATAATTAATCAACTCCCCTCCACCTAGCAAACTACACTCCATCCTTGTTATGACCAACCTCTTGCTGTAGACTTCATTGTCTTTTTGTGCCAAATACAAGACCAAATCTCGCATTACATTATGTTGGGAAATGTATAACTCCGAGGCATTTTCATATGAGATTGTTGTACTTCCCCTGTTAAGTGCAAGCATGTCAGCTTAGTGTTGAAAAACATAATAACAAGAGATACAATATATAAAAGGAAAAACAATTACCTTGATTTGCTAGTTAAATTTAACAGGCTTTTGTTTGCAAGTTCTGATAAGATGGCAAAAGCTTCATGCTTCTGTAGCTTTCGAACATAGACCCAAATGTCCAATAGTGCATCAACACATATTTTCCTGTCCTTTGGAAATATTGCAGAGTCTAAAAAGCACTCCTTGGTTACATTGTCCAAGGAGTCAATACTGGTTTGCAATGATCTAAACAGCCCCTTTTCGTGATAATCTGATATGTATTCTCCTTTAGAAAGCTTGTTCTTCCAGACCTCGTGGGGTTCCCCATGCAAAGAAGTTCCAATCACCTTTAGAGCAAGTGGCAGACCATCACATTTTGCAAGCACCTGCAATTCAGAAAATGTATAAGAAAATTTATAGGCAGACCTTGAAGGATAACAAATCTAAATAATAAAAAAAAATTGATTTAACATTAAACTCAAAAAAAAACAATGATATTTACAAAAATCCATACCTCCTGCATTAAATTTGCATCTGTATCACTTGAAATTGATGTTTGTCCAATAGCCCAGAAGCAGAAAAGTGACAGAGCATCCTTTGGGCTCAACAATGGTAGTTGATAGAGTTGTGTAGAGTGGTTTGTGGGTATGGTGGACTTGTCTCTGGTAGTTACGAGTGTCTTGTATCCTGTACCTTCAAATAATAAATTTTCCAAACTTTGTTTAGACCAAACATCATCCAAAATTATTAGAGTTGGCTTGGATTGACTCAAAATCAACTGGTGTAGCTCTATGTGTGCATCTTCCACATCCTTAAACTCTGGTCTTTCCCTTCTAGATATCTTCTCCCAAATAGTCTCTAATATCCCTTTTAGGTCCGGGGATTGTGAGACGGTGACAAAAATCACATTGTTGTGAAAATAATCTGGCATCCATAAAAAACAAGTGTGCTTTAGACTAAATATCTTAACATCATGAAAAAAATGTCCTTTAACCTAAACCATGTAGCATAGAGACCCACTTATTATAGTAAAAAAAATTGTTGTGCAATATATTTAAGAGATGCTTGGTAACGAAGTTCTCTTGCCTGTGTTTTCAAGAGGCATTTTTTACATGATGATATGTTAAATAAATAGGATAATTAATTAAATTTAAATATATAAATGAATGTTCAAAAAATTACAACGGTCAAATAATAAATGATAATTTTATATCCTCATCAATGGCTAAATAAAGCATTAGCTATCTTATTTTAAAATAAATAAAACAAAGAAACTTTAGAAGAAATAAACGAAGAAGAAGCTGAGCTCTCTGAGCATGGTGTCATCTGCAGGTTCTGAGGATTCTGGCCTAGTCTTCCTCAGCTGCACTCTTGGATCTCCAAGGAGTGGGAACCTCTTCTTTCTGGTAATATTCACATTTTCCCTCTAGCCAAGGGATTCTTTATTGTTAAATTTGACAATAGCCAGGACATAAAAACTATATTATGTGATCATTTTTTTAGCTAGGGGGATCAATATCTGCTGATGATCAAACCCTGGCATTCAAATTTTAATCCAGCATCGGAAACCTTTAGTAAAATCCCAATCTGGGTTCGCTTGCCTAATCTTCCCCTCCACCTCTGGAATGATTCTCTTCTCGAGTCGGTTGGGGAAGCTCTTGGGGATTTTTTGTATGTTGACAATGCATCTTCTGATTTCTTTCATTCCACCTTTGCCCGAATACTTGTGGAAATTGATGTGTCAAATGGATTGCCTGCTGAGGTTTCGTTAGAATCCTCCAAGGGGAATTGGGTTCAATCTCTGGACTATGAGGGATTACCTTTCCGTTGTAGAAGATGCTTTAAGACTGGGCATGCTGCTGCTCATTGTGGTTTTGAAAAAAGAAAAAGAAAAGGCAAACTGGTGGATTGGAGCTGCTCAACATCATTATACTATTGAGAAGAAATCTAAAGAAAAAAAGAGTTTCTCAGAGGCAGTTGCTTTTGAATCACAGAAATTAGGAGCCGCTCCTTCGGCTTGTCCTTCGGGAGGGGTTGATTCTTCCTCTCACGTTGCACCTCGGTCTAAGTCTCCGTTTGCCTTATCTGGTGGAGGGGCTTCGATTTCTCTTTCGTCTTGCTCTTCGGATAAGAACCAGTCTGCACGCCTGTTCAAGGATGTTTCGCCTAGGGCTGCAAATGATCAAACCCAGGATAGTGATGTGCTGGCTTGGCAGGAAAAGGCTGCACAAGTGGAAGGTTGGATTACAGTCACGAGTAAAAAATCAAAAGCATCTAGGCCTTCTCTAGAAATGACGCTTCGTTCCCACAAGATTAACTCTAAAGGTAAAACATGATGTTCTTGGCTTGGGAGCCGGCTTTTTGGTGG
>VDFB02089727.1:0-27350 GCA_007258455.2 Sequoia sempervirens
CGAAGTAGGAGACATGGTTTACTTGAGGCTTCAACCCTATCGACAATCTTCCCTCAAGAAGAGTGGTGCAGAAAAGTTGAAGCCACATTTTTATGGTCCTTTAAAAGTCACCAAGAGGATTGGTGAAGTTGCATATGAGTTGGAGCATCCACCTGAAAGCAAGGTGCATAACGTCTTTCATATGTCACGCCTCAAGAAGGCACTTGAACACAATGTTGTGGCTACTTCAGAATTACCTCCATTGGATGAGGAAGGTTAGTTGGTGTTGATTCCAGAAGAAATTCTTGATACTAGAGAACGTTCCTTGAGGAGAAGGACAATCGAGGAATACTTGGTCAGATGGAGAAATTTGCCTATTGAAGATGCCACTTGGGAAAGAGAACAAATTTTGTTGCATCCATCTTTTCAGTTGCTTGAGGACAAGCAATTTCGAGGGCGGACTGTAATGTCCCCTTCTAATCAGTGATCTGTTCTGACACTCGTCAGCCTATTTCGGAACCCTGTAGGCTTGTTTGAGGTAAAACTAGGGTTTTTAGTTCTGAGGTTCTAAGGTTTTCAGGGAGTTTACTATTTATAGTAAATTCTAATTTTGGCAGTATGAAGATTGTAATGTCCCCATTTTGGCCATACGCTCTTCTTTGACTGATAGCCTATTCCGAACTGTGAGGCTGGATCAAAGCAAAATTAGGGTTTCCTTGCTTGGAGGTTTGTGGCATTTCTAGGTATTTACCATTTTTAGTAAATACTAATTTTGGCAGTGGTTCAGTTGTCAGCTTTCATTAAGTCTTGCTTCCAGCTCAGTTCTGCTTTCTGTTGGTTTTGAGGTAAACTTACTATTTTTGGCAGTGGCTATTTTTAGTAAGTCTAATTTTGGCAATGGCATCATCACAGCTCAACTCAAGTCATCTTGTTATCCATCACCCCGCCTATGCTTTCAATTTTGTTTTTCTCCTTTGACTAAGTTTTACTTAGTCAATTTTCATGTTCTAAAGTTGTACCCCATGCCTAGGCTTGATGACTTCCAAGTTGTTTTTAAAGCATGTGACATAAAGGTCAAGTGAGCATTCAATTATTTAATAAAATGCTTTATTGTTGCAATATGAAATGGATGCCTAAAGGGAAGTTGAATGATATTTTATTATTTCAAAAAGTAAAGGCAAAAAGGTGGCGTCCTTTTTGTAAGTTGAAGTGATTCAACTTCTTGGAATTTGAAGAGTTCTTGTTGCTTCATTTGCCAACAAAAGCTTATATATTGCTGCTGTTTGAAGAGCTGATTATCCAATGTTTATGCTAATGTTATGCTGTCAAAATGACAACTTGTTTAATACTTCGAGGGATGCTTACCTCCTAGTTCCAATCCAATTTCGTGTTTGAAAGACAACACCTAGTTGGTCTTATTGCTGCTTCTCAATCAGACTAGCAGATTGTGCTTCAAAGTTGGTGAATTTTGGTGAGAATTTAAGTTTTAATGTTGCTGATGTATACACAGCTGAAGGTGTTTTTCATTTACAGCTTTTGATGTGAATTTATTTTGGTTATGGGTATTTGATCCTTGCAATTCTATGCTAATGGCGATCATATTTGGAGAATTTTAGAATTTAATTCCAAGTATATGATTTTTAGCAAGAGAAATCGCCCCTCTTGAGGGCCGTACCATCTTGAGAGTGCTTTGGGATTCGTGCAAAATAATATCATGAGTTTTGATGCAGTTTTGTGGTTTGAGTTTGGGCGCCTATTCTCCAAAGAGACTTTGCATTTCGTTTCATTCAATTCAGAGGTATATTGAAGGAGTTGTGATCATTTTTATGAGTTTGCTGTTTGCTGATAGACATTTCCAGATTGCAGATTTTTATATCAGACTTGTTAGTTTTTGATATAATGCTGGTTTGAGCTTCAATTCTTCATCTTATATCATTGTAAATGTTAGAGGAAGTGATAGCCCTCAGAAAAAGTGTAAAAATGTCTAAGTCTGGAGAAACTGGGCACCCTAGTTGAAGAAAGGCGCCCATCTTTTCAAGGGTTAAAACAGATGAATTTGTAGTCAAAGTTATAATGAGATGTCTTCAGAATGCAATAGGCTTTCCAGTGAGCTATCCAACATGACAAACGGAGCTCGCAGTCATTTGACTCAAAGGGCTGAACAGAGGGTCCGACGGGAGTTGAAAAGAAAATCCGAAAGCAAAGGTGAAAAATGCAAAAATAAAACTAACTCTGGTGAAGTTGGGCGCCCCAGCTTACCAGGGGCGCCCAAGCTTTTGGGGACCTAAAATCTACTTTTCTGTAAACGTGTCTCCAGAAGACCCCTCCTAAAATCCTCTCAGCGTCGCAACGAGTCCAAACATTCATCAATCCAACGCCCGGAGCTCAAAATTCAACAAAATCGCCTGCAGAAGTGAAAGATATGGATAAATTGAAAATTGTTCCAAGTCTGGTAGAACTGGGCGCCCCAGTTGAGGAAGGGCGCCCAAACTTTAAGGCCTTCAAATGATGGAATTTACAGAAGTAGCATCCAAGAGTGTCTCACCAAAATCAGTTTGGCTATCCAACGGAATTTTCAGACAATCAGTTGGATTAGCGTTGCTCCCGGAATCGAAGATTCGTCAGAAGATCAAAGGGAGAAGGAAGAACTCGGAAATCATAAAAATGGCTAACACTGAAGAAGTTGAGCGCCCCTAGAAGGAAAAGCCTCCCATGAATTCGAAGGTCAAAATCAAGTTTTTAGTATGAGGTGCCTCCAAAACATCCTTCTCAGTTTCAGTCAGGCTCCGTCGTGAACCACTCAGCTCGTCTGTCGAGTTGGTCTGTCAACAGGAAATCAGTGATGAAGTAGCGTGTCAAAATGGAGAAAAGTTGAAAAAGTTAAAATTTTGACGAACACTGGTGAAAATAAGCGCCCCTCTTCGAGAAAGGCGCCCAAAGTTTCATGCCTTAGAGAATTTTCGAATTTTCAAAATTTCAAAATTTGCAAGAAGAGAAGGATGGCGTCCAAGTTCAAGGGGCTGAGATTTAGGGTTTTGAGAATAAAAGCAAAAAAAAAAGAAAGAAAGCAAAACCTAAATCAAGTCCTAAGTCTATTTAACACTTCTTTTCAATGTATTTTTCATTATTTTTGCAGGTAGCATACAGAGGAGAAAGTTGGAGCAGCAAGTTTGAAGAATTTTTGTGATTCAAAAGTCCATGGTTGCTGGTTTTACATCAGATTTTTCAGACCAGCAAGCATAAACCCTTGCTTTTTCAAGCTTTTTGTTCCAGAATATCAAATTTTTCAAGCAGAAGGCCAAGGCTTTCAATTTTTCACTCATCTAGGTCTTTTTGTCTCAATTTTCTGAAGAATTTTTCAAAGAACTTCATCAAGTTGCAGCAAGTGCTTTTATTTTGCATGACAGTGAAAACCTCAGTGCATCCATATTTCAACCATCTAGGTCCTTGCCAATCAGTCTTCTGAAGAAAACCCATATCGCAACTTTTTTCAAGAAAGTTCAAAAACCTAGGGTTGGCTGCTTTTTCGATCAAAGATCAGGGTTTTGCAATTTCAATCAACTGGGTCCATTTCTAATAATATTCTGAATGAAACCCAAATGCAAGCTTTTTTCAGGAAAAATTGAAGAAATTAGGGTTTGCTGCTTTTTCAGGCTAAATTCAAGATTTTCAAAAACGGACGATCTGGGTTGTCTTGCATTGATATTATGAACAAAACCCATATCTCAGAAAATTTCTCAAAAATTCAATCTGCTGAAGCACAAAAATCAAAGCATTCTAAAATAATAGAAATTGCACAAGACTTGTCCTAACTTGCTATGAAGCTTTACAAATATTCTTCAATTTTCTCGAAATGGAGTACACTCCTAATGTTTTCTAAGTCCTAATCAGATCTCTTTCTTACACTATATTTCAAAACAATGACAGACTTGCATCATGTCAGCCGTGTCTCTGGATTCCACATGCCTTTGAGAGAGCAGCAACACTTCAATCAAGAACCTGGACATTCTGGACTCCTCGCAGCAGCTCAATTCCTATATCAGTTCAGAGCCTTGAGTTAAAAATCGCTTGCATTAAGCATTACAACCGGGCTACTAGGGAGATCCAGTCAGCAGACGGTAGATTGATTTGCAGTCTAAAGCCTGATATGGTCGAAAGGTGTTTTTCCATTCCCCCGTGGCCTGAAAGCGTAACTCTTTCAAGGGATGAATGCGAAAGGATGTGGAATATGCATAAAGATAAATATAGCAAGAAGATTGCACGTAGATGGATGAAAGAAAACATAAGACATTGCCCAAGAATGTCGGACGAGGGGAGTTCAAGGACGAGGTTGCCATCATCATCACTTTGCTCAACAGGGTCACTGGCTCAGAAGATGCCACCAAGTTCCAACCTTGGATGTTTTATGCCATACCTCACATCATGAAGAAAACCGAATTTTATGATTGGCCTACTTTGATTAGTGACTGCCTACATCAGCAAATAACAGAATATTTCCAGTTTCATGTATTCCACATGGTGTCATACCTAGTCTACCTGGTGGCCTATCAGGGTCAATTCAAAGGATTGAACACCGAGGGATCATTGAGCGTACAACATATATATAACTATTATCCCCAGCTGGAATTCACAAAGTCGTTGCACCACTACAAAAGGGTGAACGAGGCATTCTTGATGTACACAGTGCGGGACTTAGACAACGAATTGCACGTCCGCATCTCCTCAGTGGCTAGGGTAGCAATGGCAGAATGGGCAGATTGGTTTATACAGTTTCCTACCTTTACCTATCTCAGGGTCTATGGTTATTCATGGTGTCTACGCAGGCCGATTGGAGAAGAACTATAATCACATAGCTGCACTTGAAGATTTTTGGGCTAACTGTGCAGATGAGTTTGAAGTGCGAAGGCGTAGTTACAGCAGGCTAACTCTCCATCAGATGAAAGATTGTTTAAATGAAGATATAGAAGGGCTCTCTGATGATGATGAAGATGTGCTTCTACCGATGTACACTCAGAAACAAATCGAGGATCAGCCTCTTCCACAAGTTAATTGGGCGAACAAGGAATCTCTTTCAGTTGAAGACAGAACAAGACAAGTCATTGAGCATAGTAAGGTTTTCTTAGTGCTTAAAAGGAAGAACTCCATTCCAGTAGCAGAGCCGCCAAAGATAATTCCCTCTTCTTCCAGAACACAGTCGAAAGGAAAGGGTAAAAGTCAGTCTCAAGATGGCGTCAAAGGTTGTAGATCAAATAAATATGTAAAAAGAAGGTTGGATTTCTCAGGCATAGTCATACAGGAACAGCCTACAGTTGATTTAGAAGTCCCTCCTGACGAGCCCGTACCTCAGAATGAAGCAGAGGAGCTACCTTCAACACATGTTTCTGTACCTTTGACAGGTTCTTCACCAATTCATATTGATCTTGATATCGAAGATGATTAAGAGATTGCAGCAGTACCTCTTGAGGAAGTTAGTAAAGATACTACTGTGTCTTGGCTTGAGAACTCCTTAGGAAGGGTTAGGAGAAGGCCTTCATATCAAGTGAGTGTTGATGATCTCGATAACATTTATCAGGAACCTCCTAAGAAGAAAGCAAAGAAGCAAGTTCATTTTGATAGGAATCCTGATAACGAGATTGTCGTGGAGACTGGAGTGCCCCCAGAAGATAAGAATAGGGATGAGGTAAATATGGATGATTTTGTCATGGTCAAGGCTAATCTTGGTAGAAATACTAGACATGCAGATTTGAGTCTCTTCAAAGTTGTATCCGAAAACCTTCATGAAAGAGTGCTAAAAGATGGAGAAGACAAGGCAGCCCTCAAGGCTGAAAATCAGCAGCTTAAGCTTTTCATTTCTAACCTTGCTCGTGGTTCTTCACAAACAACCCAGTTGCTGCCCCAGGTCTTAGAAACACCAGCTGATCACCATTAGTTAAGACAGCTGGTCATATGTGGGAAAGAGACTCAGGAGTGGATCGAGAACTTCATTGTCAGAGTAAGGGAGATCTTGGCTCGGATGTTCCAGTTGAGAGAAAACGCTCATGAACTTCGTCAAGGCATCCAAGGATTTGAACAAACACTGGCTGAAGTAAAACCTAGGCATGAGATTATCATTTCTGATTTAGACACAGCCTACGGTTCAGTAGTTTCAAAGGAGCACAAAAGACAAATCCTTGCTTGGAGAGAGCGTCATGTTTTCAAAGTTAAAACTTATGAAAGGATATCCGAAGAATTCATCACCTACAGACAAAGGGTGGTTGAAGCTCTTCTTTTCATCAGCGAATTCGTCATAGAGATCCCCTCGATTCTTGAAGATGGTTCCTACGTGGGCTTGAGGAGGTGCAAAATCAGTTCCAGAATGTTGTTCATAGTTGCAGTCCAGTTGGCGGAAGGATAGGCCATATTTCAATGATGTCAAGAAAGTTCAATAAAGCGCCAATGAGATCGAAGATTTCCTGAGATCTATTGCAGATGCTGAAGATATTCTTGAAAAGTGGTGTTTTCGTTGATGGCATAGATGCACCGAACCGGGACACAATCTCTAACTTCCTAGCGATGTGATCGAGCTTTAAAGCAGCTTTCTTCTAGAAGCTTTCTTTCTCAGCTTTCTATTCTTGGAATAATATTATCCATTCTTTGAGAAGAGAAAGAAGATAAGATGTAATAGTTGGCGTTTCCGCTTTTTCTGCTTTAGGGTTTTATCTTTCTAGATTTAGTAATAAAGCTTGCTTTTGAGCAAGCCCTAGATTGTGAAAGCAAGGAGATTTTAGGTTCCCTACTCCTCTGCTTTCTATAAATAAGAGCCTTTGCTCATTTATTTTCTTTAACCGCTAGTGAGAACAAAACGCTGAGCCTATTGTGCCTTCTATTGGTTGCTCAAGTATTGTTCATTTGTGTTGTGATAAACAAATTGTTGAGCCTCTTTAGCCAACAAGGAGTTAGTGAGATTGCTGTTTTCTATTGTGTTAAGAATAAGTTTGCAAGCCTCTTTAGCTGCAATTTCTTGTTCAAGGCATGTTAGAAGTGAGCTTTGTTTCAGAGACTTTGAGTAATAAAATCATGAGCCTCTTTTGCCTTGGTCTAAAATCTCAAATTTCCGTTATCTATGTTTTACTTTTATGATCTTTATTTCAGCTTGCAGTGAAGTGTGTAGGTGTTGGTTGGAAGAGAGATTATTGAAGTATTTTTGTCAGAAAATCTACCTTGTTAATTTCTAACTTCTCTTGCTTTACTATTACTTGAGAGGTTAGGAACGTCTTTAGTTTAAGTTAGTCGTAGTTGAACTTCTTGTATCAGAAAATTCCAGCTGCGGCGTTTGTGTTTAAAAAACCTTGTGCTCTAAGCTGATAAAAAAGATAGGCAACTTAGATTTAGTTTACTTTCTTTCAAACACCATCAGCAAGAGGGAGCTTCCCCTGCTAATTTGAAGAGCAGTTTATCTGTGCATAGCTGTCTGTTTTCAAATCCGCATTCCAGAGGTGCGAATTTAAACGCCAACAGGCTTCTTGGAAATAGCATCAACAACAACATTCTTTTTTCCCGTAACGTCTTCAATATCAAATTTGTATGCTTGTAATTTGTTGAGCCATTTTTTTCGCCTCATTTAAATATTTTTTATTCCATGAAATATCTCAAACTATTATGGTTTGTTTTGACTGTTAACCTTGCACCTACCAAGTGTTTTCAAAACTTTGCCAACACATGCATGATGACGAGCATCTCCTTTTCGTAGATAGAATAGAGCCTCTCATTATCTTTGAGCTTCCGGCTCTCAAAGGCAATATGATGTCTGTTTTGCCTTAAAATTTCCCTAGTACCTTGTCCCGAAACATCCATAACAAAGTGCTTCCTAAAATCTGGTAGTGCCAACACGAGACAAGAACTCATTACCTCCTTAAGTCTATCAAATGCCTGATGAGCCTCATGTGTCCATATGAAAGCCCCCTTTTTGGTGAGGTCTATTAGAGGTGCACCTAGTTGTGAAAACGCAATGCTCCTTTTTCCTAGGCAGTGGTTAGTCTACCAACTGGTCCTCGTAGGCTAATAGGGTGTTCAGAGGACCCCTTTGAGGGTGATCTTTGGTTCTTCAATAGGTCTTTATGGTGTTTATCTCAGTACTCTTCAACTCAATGTCCCAATTTATTTATGGTGTGCCGTCTGGATGCCATTCTGGACAATCTAACACACTGGTTTTAGTAAGTCACTCGGATGTGTTGTTCATACTTACTATTTATAGTAAGTCATTGGTATGGTCAGTTGGCAGAGTTTCTATATCTGCATGGTGGCATAATTATATCCTGGAGTTATATTGTTTAATATTTGTCCTATGCATTCAATATTTATAGGATCAAATAATAAAGTTAAATTGAATAATTTAACTTTACGCGTTATTATCTTTATTATAAAGGGGATATAAGTGATTTTAAAATATAGTTTATAAGATAACTTAGAGTGTCATTTTAAATGGGGAGATATAAGTGACTTTTAAAGTATACTTTATATTATTAAGTTATGCACCAAAATTAAAAGAATGAAAGGTGGGAAATGAAAGTAAATTAAATGAAATTAAAGTCAAATGCAAATTGAGAATTATAAAAGGGCATTTGAAGCTCATTCATTCATTATTTAAAGAAGATTATTTTGATAAGGGTTTTGCTGAAAACTGGAGAGGCTAAAAATCT
This sequence comes from Sequoia sempervirens, assembly GCA_007258455.2. Classification (NCBI taxonomy): domain Eukaryota; kingdom Viridiplantae; phylum Streptophyta; class Pinopsida; order Cupressales; family Cupressaceae; genus Sequoia; species Sequoia sempervirens. Next base: position 8,658 of record VDFB02089727.1, read on the forward strand.
TAAACTTTTTGAGGACGAAATCCCTTAGGAAGAACGACTCGATATAGAAGTGAGAGATCTCCCAAGCCAACTTGCAAATAACCTCACTCAGAGGTTGTGCTTGTGCTTCAACGAATCTACAGGAGAGTTTCATAGTCAAGGGTTTGAAGGATTTATTAGAACATTGCACATATATTGTTCATCACTGCTAGGCAAGGGTTTGATGATTTATTTGCTGCCATATATTGGACGCCAAGTTCAGGGTTTGATGATATTCTTTCTGTTGTTAATGGTGAAGACCCAGTTTGGACTGTGCATGGATTTTGAGGAGTATATAGACTGAATGTTTGAGGAGCAATGCATAGCATCATTTGTATTTCAAAGAGGCATATATTCTGTTGTATGACTGCTGCAAACTTTATACTTCATTCTAACATCCATTTTTCAAAGGGTTTCAAGGCATACCTTACCTGTGAGTTCATGAATTGAAACTCCCAAATTTTCTGGGCATTGTTGTTTTAGATAATAGGGGATATTTATTTATAAAGTGTGTTGTCAATATTTTGTAAAAATACTGAGTATCTAAGCTGATATAAAAATCTGGGATTTTCCGTTGTGTATTTCCTATGTAATGTTCAGTTTTTGAGTTGAAAATTATTATTTCAATATCTTCTATTTTGCTGCATTATATTGTTGTACCAAACATTGCAAATATATCACAAAACATTCATCAAAACAAATAAAGACAAAGGGAAAATAGGGTGGCATATTACAAAAAACTCCTTAACGAACCTCTTGTAATAGCTGCACAAACCAAAGAATCCTTGCAACTATGTCAATGATCTCGGTGGTGGCCAATCATGAATCGTCTGTATCTTTTCTTGATGAAGCTTGCGACACTGAGCACTGGTCACATGTCCCAAGTAGAGGATTTTGTCATCCCAAACTCGCACTTGGATGCTTTAGCGTACAAAGACTATGCTTCCATTATACCCAACACCTCATCAAGATGTCTCATGTGTTCCTCCCACCTTTTGTTGTATATAAGTATATCATCGAATGACACCAAGAGAAACTTCCTTATCTGTTTATTAAAGATGTGGTTCATATGGGACACAAAAGTGGCTAGTGCATTAGTCAAACTAAAGGGCATAACCAAAAACTCATAATGCCCATGGTGACATCTAAATGCAGCCTTATGAATGTCTTGCTCTCTTACCTTGATCTTATGATATCCTGATCGAAGATCAATCTTTGAGAACATTGCCTCATGCAACTCATTCAAGAATCCATCAATCTAGGGAATAAGATATCAGTTTTTTATAGTCTTTTTATTGAGGGTACGTTAATCTAAATACATCCTCATGGCCCTATCCTTCTACACAGAGACAATCGAAGAAGCAAAGGGACTTGAACTAGGTCTGATGTGCCCCATGTCAAGTAAATCCTTAATGGCCTTTTCAATTTCCTCATTGAACTTCCTAGGGTGCCTGTAAGGAGTAGTGATGATGGGCTTGGAGCACTCATCCAACTTAATGACATGCTTGAACCCTCTATTTGGAGGTCTCGGGGGAATTTCACCAAAAACCAAACTGTGTTTTTCCAAGAATGGTTGAATCTCTACATGATACAAATTGCCACCATCAGTAGGGTCCTTAGATGAGATTGGACATTGTGCTACTCATGCCACATCACCATGCCTGAAAATACTTTCCATCCTTGGTGTAGGGGCTCCTAGTCAAATTGTGCAATTTTAGTCTAATGTTGAGTTTTTGTGTTGTTGAGTCTAAATACGATGTAATAAGGTCCTAATAGAACAATTTTCAATGTACTTAGTGTCATTTGAGGTCAATCTTGCAAAATGTTGTCAACTTTGCAAAAGTTGTCAAATTGCAAAATTGCAAAAATGAGGAATATGAAGGGTCATTGTGGGAAAAAAAGTTATTTGATCATTGAAACTCAAAGGGCAATTGGGAAACTGATATCATATGTTTAAATTGGCCTTGAGAAGGCGAGCCCAAGGTTGGGGGCTTGTAGTTTGAAGAGAACTCAATACAAAACCCTTGTTTTTCTGAAAATTCCAACGTTTTTTGCTGTTTCAGAGTGTTGTACGTTTTTGTACAGAATTTTGATGATTTCTAGTTGATTGTACTGAATGGAGAATTGACTTAGCTCTCTGTTGGTTTTGGTCTCATCGAATTTCGTTGAGTTTTGAGAGTTTTATTGCCATTTTACTTAAGACAGGTTTGCAGAATTAGGCCTTTGGGACAGCATAACAAGAAGTTTTTGAGGGATATGTTCCAAAGTAACCCCACCTAAATTTAAGATATGTTATAGAAGGGCTTAATGGGTATCCAAGTCAGTTTTTAGATTGTGGGTTTGAGTTGTCTTCTGAAAATTATGTCAAAATTACTTTATTTGCTGCTCTCATAAAAGCATAGTGGAAGATTATGAGAAAAATCATTTGTTTGAAGTGTTAAGAGTTTTGGTCTTGCAAAGTTCATTGAATTTGTGTTAGTTTGGAGTCCCCTTACCTCTGCATCAATCCTTTTTGCTAACATGATCTTGGGAGTACCATTAGACATACCCCTCAAAACCACCTTCTTACCATCTACTTTGAATATTAACTCCATAGTTTGGAAGTTTTGAGAATAGTTCCCTAAGGAGTGAAGCTACTTGATACCCAAATTAGCATTAGTGTCTCCTAAATCAACAATGTAGAAATCATCAGTGACAATGTAATTCCCTAATGTGATATTCAACTGTGGGACCTATTGGGTACATGACATATTAAAACCATTTGCCACAATAACATTAAATCCCGCAAAATCTTGTCGCTGAATTCCCCTGTTTGCTGCCAATGTTGAATCTATGAAGTTGTGGGTTGCTCCACTTTCTACTCAAACTGTCACACATTGTCCCTATAAAACTCCCCTAACTTGAAAATAATTAAATCTAGAAGTACGTGAAAGAGTAGCTATAGTCCCACCTTTAACTCCCTTAGGTGGATGCTCACCCTCTTCCCCATGCTCACTATTTGAATCACTTTGTTCACTACCTTGAGCTCTATCTACCTTCCCTTCCTCCTCATCAACAACTACCTCAATATAATGCATCTTACCCTTTCCTAAACATCTATGCTTAGGCTCCCAAGGTTCTTTGCAACTGAAACATAGTTTCTTCATGTGTAATTCATTTCAAACCTGGTCATGCATGCCAGCCTTCCTAGGCTCTTCCTTTTGGAAGGGTTTAGGCTGAAATTTGTTGTTTGGGCCTGCACTTTCCATGTTCCTAGCACTCTTGATAGCATCTCGTAGGGTGTTAAGATCAAGTGCTTTGATTCAACCACAAATTGGTTTTGCTAATTCCTTAATAAACGACACTATCCACCTATGTTCTGAAACATCTGTAACCATAATTGACAACTTTTGAAACTCTTAAATATAAGTATCAACCGATCCAACTTGTTTCAGCTATGCCAAATCCCTGAAATACAGTTCCAAATCCTTCCTGTCTAACCTTTCTATTAGTCTTTGTGTGAAATCTGCATAGGACATTATGCTATCATGTCCCAAGGTCACTAGTCCATGATACCACCACTCATGAGCCTCTCCGTCTAAATGAAGGGTTGCATAATTGATTGCTTCCCGTTCAGTGATGGGGTTTAGTTGAAAGTATGTATCCAACTTTTGAACCCATGCATGAGCAACACACTTACTTGACCCATCATAATTGGGTATGGCTAACTTACCCGCCTTGCATTGTAAATCTCTGTGATTTGGTTGGCCCCTTCCCATCTTGGTTTGTTTCTATATTTGATGGAAAAAAATACTGCCAAAGACATAGAAGCATGGAATTCCTCACTTGGTATTGTCATAAATAATCACTCCATTCTTCACCAACTCCTTGCTGTCCTGCTTGTTCTATAGGTTGATATTCCAAAAATTCAGGTGTTAAAGGTCTAGGAGTGGTTCTACTTGCTAACTTGGGTGTATGTACAGGTACATTAGTGTTGCTACCTTCACCCTGGTTGCCATTGTGCTCCTGTTCACCCTTATTATTCCTGTTGTTTGCATTCATGGCTTGCATCATTTGGGTTAATGTTTGTACCAACTGTTGCTATCCTCTAGCTCAATCGCTAACATAGCCAATATACCAATATCCTATTCTTGTTGCCTTGTCTATCCACCATGTTTTCCTCTTTGGAATCAAAATTAAGAACACCTCCAGTCCTCCTATAGGTAATGAATTCCCTATCTTCTAGATTCATTAATATCTGTGCAAATAGCTGAAAACCTGAAATTTGATTAGAAATCTCTGCTATTAAAAACATACATCAAAACCCATTGGTTGGCAAGATCTCTAGCTTTGATACCAGAGAAATATCCCAAGCTAATTTTGTGATGAGTCTTGCTAACTCACTGCTCAAACCCCTGTCTTTTTCTTAAGTCTATTTGTGTTTTTTGGTTTTTTAGAGAAATTTTGTAGACAGAAGAGAAGGTGCGCATCATATAAAAGCTCACAAAATGTAAACTTGAGCAAATCTAATCAAACTAAAATTGCAGAAGGTGTTTAATAGCATCAACAATGGATTTAAAACATATAAACATACCCGTAAGCCTCCAGTTTATTTAATTAAGAAAAGAAGCCAGTTTGCCAGTCTATACATGAAAAACTAACAATATTCAGAATAGGATGATACAAAGTCTGAATCCAGCTGTGAAACTGGAGCAAAAGAAGAGGGGATGCCAAGTGCTGAAGATAGTGAAGAGAAACCCTCAAGAAGATAGGCATTTCTTCAACCAACAAGTGTGCCCTAGCTCAAAATCCAATGCCCCTCAAGCAAAAGACCAGAAAACATCTTAGAAGGTGCGCCCAAGTAGCTATGATGCCTGCCATGAAGAAGGAAGAACACCATCCATTCAAACCCTCTGTTTCTGATGAAGAACACTTACAAAACTCTGTTAAAGCACTGCAGAACTTCTGAATGAAGCTCTCTCAATTTGCACCAATTCAGCTGATCTCCTAGCAGCCTAAAATATTAAAGGCAAATTTTTTCGTTTTTTCAATTTACAAATTACAAAGCAGTGCACCCGTTAAGGTTAGAGAATAAACCAAAACGTGCAAGAAAGCAACTCTAACCAGAATGGCGCCGATGATGGCGAGCATTGGTCAGAGGATCTAAATCAAACTGCTTATGCTGTAACTCTAACCAGTATGGCGCCGATAATGGCGAGCATTGGTCAGAGGGTCTTCTACTCTAAAAACTGGAAAGGGAACTCGACGTCAAGTATGTGCTACCCAATCCAATACGGAGTGAGGGGCGACCATATGACGGAGTGATTACAATAACATTGCTAGAAACAGAAATGTTGAAAGATGAAACTACTCGACACCCAAAATGTGCTTTCTACCCAAACTGGGATAGTAGCTACCATAGGGCGGAGCTGTAACTATTACAATAACTTTGAATGAAAATGAGAACACAACCAGATTTGAGCAATAATGAAATAACTGCCAGTACTACTGTCAGTTTTACAAATAAGGAGCTTTCGCCTGCCAATATCTTATGAAATTAAAGGATCAGCATTACATCATATGGAACCACCCTTATTTTGAATAGCAATACCAAAACCAAACGCTTTCAAAGATCAAGATACAGATTTCTGATTTCTGTTACAAATCTGCTCATTAAATGCATAAACAGCAGTCTAAGGAATTACTTAAATGCTCATATCTTCCACGTATAACCTCCGATTGACTAGAAATCAAATGCACTAAGCCTTAACCAAGGAGACGCCTAAGATGAGACAATGGAAAACAAATCTAAAACCCACACATGAATTATGCACGAATCCCAATGTCATTAAATGGTACGGCCCAGCTAAGAAATTCGACTTGGCTTTAAAAATTCAATACACAACATTAAAATCTGCAAATGGGAGAATATGGACGCCTAGGTCTAACAATGACAATGGAACGATACCCAGAACTATATTTTTGTCTTTTTTTGAGTTATGATTAAAACATGAAATCTGCTGTCTTAAATGATGCTAAAATGCTGAAAACACTAATATGCTAAACAGATTTATCAATGCAATAAGCTAAACACAATGCACGAGCTAGATGCAACTCACAATACAATGAATCACCACTAGATGTTGTCTTGCAAACACGAAGCGATGCCCAAGCTAGGAGGCCTTCATTCCTCGAAGCAGTTCCAGAGCCAATCCGGCAGCATAACAGTATAGTAGACCAAAGATGTGAAATGATGCTCCAAGACTCCTTTTTATAATTCTCTAGTTGACTTCTCAAAACCCTAAAATCCACTTTTAGGTCAAAACCCAATCTCCTCAAGGATGGGCGTACTTTTCCTTCAAGGCTTAAGATTTGATATTTTAAATAAATATCATACTTTGATAAATGCGCCCTTCATAACCTTGCTTTGACTTTGGGAATAATTAAAATAATCTTTTAATGAGGGCGCCACCCTCAAAGACCACTTTTTTAAAAACAACATTAAGTCATTAAATCTAGGCCAAGGGTCAACGTTAAAATATAATAATTAAAACGTGACTTTTTAATTAAATGACTTAACTTATCCTTCCGAATGTGCCACTTTGAAGCCCGATCTTGAGCAAAACATCGACCATGGCAGAGAGATGTAAGTATGAACTCAGCGGAAAATTTGCTAAAATGAATTTACTAAAAATAGTAAATTCGAGAGAAAGTCTCGAGGAATGCGAGATGAGACACATGCACTACGAGGAAGCTCTGAAAACCGGAAAGAATCAGCTATTGAATCCACCATCGGTAGAGCAATGACCTCCTCAAAATAAAGGAAGCCTAATTTTACCTTGGAGCTAGCCGGTTTCCGAGGAAAAACCCAGCAGGTCACATGATGTCGAGGTTTTGAGAAGGGACATTCTGATCCACCCTCCCAAAGATTGCTTGTCCTCCAAGCAATTACAAACTAGGATGTTGCAATATCTCATCACTTTCCCAAGTTGCATCCTCCATAGGTAGGTTCTTCCACTTTACCAAACATTCTCTGATAGTTCTATTCCTCAAGGAACGTTCTCTGACATCAAGTATCTCCTCAGGAACTAGAACCAACTGTCCTTCTTCGTACTTGGTGGCTTGGCTGTGAAGAAACAACCACATTGTATTGGAGAATTGCCCTTCTTGAGGCCCGAGACCTGCGCGTGGAAGGCGTTAATACACTTTGCTATCTGAAGGTAGCTCTAATTCATAAGCTACTGCCCCAACTTTTCTGATGACCCTAAATGGCCCATAGAAGCGAGGTTTGAGCTTCTCAGCTCCACTCTTCTTGAGAGTAGACTGTCTATAAGGTTGTAAACGAAGATAGACCATATTCCCAACCTCAAAAGAACGCTCAACACGCCTCTGATCAGCATACAACTTCTGCTGATTTTGTGCAATATGCAAATTATCCTTCAAGGATTTCATTATGTCTTGACTATGCTGCAATAAATCCTTGGCTAGGGGTGCTTTGCTTTCACCAAACACCAAATCTGCAAAACTAGGTGCTTCATACCCATAAAGTGCCAAGAAAGGAGACATCTTAATTGACATATGAAAAGTAGAGTTGTAGCAGTACTCGCCTATATGCAGCCACTTGACCCAAACTTTCTGTTGTTCTGACACATAATTTCTCAAGTAGCCTTCCAACCACTTGTTCACCACTTCTGTTTGCCCATCTGTTTGGGGATGGTAACTAGTGCTTGGGGTGAGCACAGTACCACTCATTTTGAAGACTTCTTGCCAAAACGTACTTAGGAACTTGCTGTCCCTATCACTCACAATGTTCTTTGGCAACCCATGTAGCCTAAACACTTCTCGAAAAAACAGATCTGCAACTTGGGCTGCAGAAAAAGTGCTTGTAATGGCGAAGAAATGAGCAAATTTGGTCAGCCTATCCACCACTACATAAATACAATCCTTCCCTTGGGCCTTGGGCAACCCAGTGATGAAGTCCATCGAGATACTTTCCCATTTTTGATTGGGAATAGGAAGTGGTTGCAGCAAACCGGCTGGTAATGTATGCTCATTTTTATTCGCTTGACAAACATGACACTCCTGAATGTAGCGTTGGACTTCTCCCTTCAATCCTTTCCAAGAAAACCTTTCTCGGATCTGCCTATAGGTCTTGAAAAAACCTTGGTGACCAGCAACTGGAATGTCATGAAAAGTCAAAAGAATCTTCTTCTTGAGCTTAGAATCAGCCACCAGAAAGATTCTTCCCTTATAATGGATCAATCCCTCAACCACCTGGTACCTTTCATCATGGAAAGTACCCTCCAGAATGCTGGTTGCAAACTTATTTTTGGCATAATTAGCAAGCAACATGTCTCTCCAATCTGCAGTAAGCTCACACAATGAGCTAAGATGAGGCCTTCTGGAGAGAGCATCGGCCACGACATTATTTTTCCCTTTGACATATTCAATGTCCAAGGAAATTAAAATGGCTTACTCACCATTTCTACATTGCCTCTCGTTTTAAGATCTTCAGTTGCACGTGAAATGCTTGAGGGCTTCAATGGTGGAGTCTTGACCGAGACACGATTTCCACCAAATCTTTGCACTGAACTTGGCTAATGCATGTCACATAATGGCAAGCATTTCTTTGTCATAGATTAGATACTAATCACCTTTCAACACCGTAATTTTCTGTCTCTAAAACGCGATACAGGGTGTTTAATGTACGCATCGAGACAACCCCACTCCGCTTCACTTGCGATACATCACTAGGCTTTCCGGGCCAAGCGGAGAAATCCGAATAGCCAAAAAAAGCTGGACAGCTCATGATCAGCTGCTTGAGGAAGAGCACCCCATCAAACACCAAATTTTGAGAGCCCTTTTCCGACCAAACCAAAGGGAAACCAGCACTTTGTGAGGATAGGTAAAGGAGGGAGCAGCGATGCAGTGAGGGTCACCCACTACGGGGCTCCTAATCAGTAGAAACCACCAAGGGCCAGAGAGCAGCACCAGAGGCTGAGGTCGAGGCTCTCCGGGGAGGTGGCCAATCCAGCCTAAGCTTACGATCTTTTTGGGATCACCTTTGCTCCCTCGGCCAGCTGAATATGGCCAGGCCAAGGTCATTAACTCCTCCATTCAAATTCACATTTGGGAAGCTTTTACTTGAACAAGCTCTCTAGAGGATTCCATGATGCTAAGCACCACTCCAAAGGGTGGCAGGGTGATCTCCCAAGAACTGTAGATGGAATATCATCAAAAATATCAGCACAAACCTTCGTAGCTGATTCTGAAAGACACAGTTCATGCAAGACTGGAAGGTAGCCGGAGCGTTAGTCAACCCAAATGGCATGACTAAGAATTCAAAATGGCCATAGTGGCATCTGAAAGCTGTCTTTTCCACATCGTCCCTCATTCATTATGCATTAGGCCAACCCGGTCTCCGAGGATCAATCGCCCCCGAGAACTTGGCCCCGTAGCGAAACAAAGTGCTCAATACATTCTGGGAATGATTATCACGTTTAGCTGATGGTGCTTCGGTTCAAAACGCGTCAGTCCAGCACATCGCGCTGTGAAGTACCATCAGCACCAACCACGGGAACCCAGCACCGAAGTGCAAAGGGGAAGAACAACACAGCACATGAGCATCCATGAAGGCAAATATTTCAAAGAGTTCTCAAAATATTCTTCTCGATCTCATCCCTTTGCCCTCTTAGGATACCGTGTAAGGTTGTGATCACCCGGTTTTAGCCCCTTCCGCCGAGCTCTATGATGTTATACGAACCTTGGTCCGGGGAGGGTCCGAGGGAGAATTAGAAATCCAGCAAACCCCTTTACTCTTCTTGGTGAGTAAAGACTGGATATCTGGAGGATGCTCTATTTTCGTTTCAGCTGGACTAGCTGGAAGAATCATGCACTCCGCAGCCCACTCCACTTGGTCATGACGTATCAACCTTGACATCCTCTTGAATGACACAATCTGAGGGCCACCATTTGACATTCCTCTCAACACCACCTTCTTTCCATCGGAATGAAACTTCAACTCCATAGTCTGCAAATTCAATGAGATCTCTCCAAGAGATCGCAAGCATTGAATGCCTAGAACGGCATCAATATCCCCAATGTGAACTACATAGAAGTCATCCTTGACTTCGTAGTTGCCCAACTGCATGGTCATGTTAGATATTTTCTTGGTGCAGGAAATATGGAATCCATCGGCAACCATGACCTTGAATCGCTGAGACTCCCTCGTTTTGCGGCCAACCCTAGCCAGCTACACCACAACTTCATCAATGGGGATTACATAGGGTTGCTCCGGATACATTGATCCAAGAAACAGCGATTCGCTGCCTTTGATCATCCACGAACTGAGATGATTGGATTTTTTTTCTTTGAAACTAGAAAGTTGAGCTAAAACTCCACCACTTCCCTTCTCATCTCCGGACTCTTCTGGAGCTCTAGCTTCTTCATTTTCTTCAAAATCAGATTGCTGGTCGGAAAAATCAGAACTACTTTCCCCAGCAGAATAGTACTCAATCTGATTGAACTTGACTCCTTTAGGGCAAACATGGTCTTGAGACCATTTTTCCTGACACCGAAAACACAACCCCTTTCTTCTGAGTTCATTCAGGGTTTCTTGATCCAACCTGGTGACATGGGGATTGCGATTCTTGAACTCCTTGTTCTGAGGTCTCAAATTATTTTTATACTGAGGCCTTTTTCCTTTATCCCTTTTCTGAAAAGGGGAGTTTGACTGAAATTTCGCCTTAGGAGCAGCCCACTCCATGTTTCTTGCCTTTTTCATGGCCTCTTGCAGTGTTGGAGGATCAAAGGCTTTAATCCAGCCTTTGAGGGGGTTCACACGTCCGGAAGCCTTTACTGAGGTACCAATCTCGCACTACATGGTGATTCCGGAGTCCTTACATGGCCCACCGAAACTCACACTTAATGTAGGCGCATCAAGCGTGCCCATCACTTGTCTCAATTATTGCAAAGTTCTGCGAAATGGATCACCGGGATCCTTCTTCTCCAAACCTCTCATTGAGCCCCTGGTGGTGAACTCATCTACGTTTGTGATCAGACCCGATGACCCGGAGTAAATGAGGCCATGGTGCACCCGCGTCGCCACCCCATCAAGGTGTGGCGTGGCGAACTTGATGCTTCTTCTTACGCCGTTGGTGCGAGAGGCTGAATGGTTATCCGACCACGAATCAAGCTCGGAACAGGCTGGTATCCTCCAGATCAAAGGGTGGAAGTGTGGCTTGTTGTGACGATTTTTAAGTCCTGATTTGTTGGCCTTCTTTAATCAAAGGGTCTTCCTTGCCCTTTGTTCTTCCTCTTATGATCCATGAAATCATTGAAGGACATGTCCATCCTGATGTCAATAGGTAGAGTGTCATACTCTGTACGGCCAAGCCTCAACTACTCCATGAATGAAGCATTCTCTTCAGGCTCTGGCTGCGTGACTACAGGAGCTAAAAAGGTGGGTTTGAATGGTCTAGAATAAATGTAAGTGTTGTTTGACACTGTCTGAGCTGCATGCTCATCATGCTGGTTGGAAGCACTATGCTCCCCTCTATGGCCTGAATTGTTCTGTGGAGTGGTATTCTGACCCATTTTCCCCATCATGAGAGATACCATGTCCATCAAGGCATCCATCTTTCTTTCAAACCCCTTCCCGGGACTCCTAGATCTATCTCTTCCTTTTCCACTGTCATCTCTGTTGCCAAAACTTCTTTCACCGCCACCAAGAATCCATTCATTTCTTTCATTATCCCCCATTTCTGTTTCTTGTGAAGGCTCCCAATTAGCCCTCAAAATCTCTGAAGCTGTTTGCCCTTCTGGAGCTTGATACAACTGTATCTGAATGGTATCCCTCTTGTATACTCTTTCCAAATACCTCTGTTCTCTGTCACTCATAGGAAGTTGATTTCACAGGATGGCAGGATGCATGGCTCTAATACCACTGAAATATTTCGAGCCAAATTTTTTCAATTTTTCACAATTTCAAATTACAAGCAGTGCACCCGTTAAGGTTAGATGGATAAACCAAAACGTGCAAGAAAGCAACTCTAACCAGAATGGCTGGAGTGTTGGCGAGCATTGGTCGGAGGATCTAAATCAAAGCGCTATCTTTGTAACTCTAACCGATTATGGCCGATAATGCGAGAGCATTGAAATTGAAGGGTCTTCTACTCTAAATGCTGGAAACGGAACTCGACGTCAAGTATGTGCTACCCAATCCAATGCGGAGTGAGGGGCGACCATATGACGGAGCGATTACAATAACAATGCTTGAAAGAGAAATGCTGAAAGATGAAACTACTTCGACGAGGAATGTGCTCTACCCAATGGATGTGTAGCTACCATAGAGGAGCTGTAACTAATACAATAACTTTGAATGAAATGAGAACCTGTATAGATTTGAGCAATAATGAAATAAGCTGCCAGGTACCCCTACTTTGTCAGTTTTACAAATAAGGAGCTTTCGCCTGCCAATATCTTATGAAATTAAAGGATCAGCATTACATCATATGGAACCACCTTTATTTTGAATAGCAATACCAAAACCAAACGCTTTCAAAGATCAAGATACAGATTTCTGATTTCTGTTACAAATCTGCTCATTAAATGCATAAACAGCAGTCTAAGGAATTACTTAAATGCTCATATCTTCCACGTATAACCTCCGATTGACTAGAAATCAAATGCACTAAGCCTTAACCAAGGAGACGCCTAAGATGAGACAATGAAAAACAGATCTAAAACCCACACATGAATTATGCACGAATCCCAATGTCATTAAATGGTATGGCCCAGCTGAGAAATTCAACTTGGCTTTAAAAATTCAATACACAACATTAAAATCTGCAAATGGGAGAATATGGACGCCTAGGTCTAACAATGACAATGGAATGATACCTAGAACTATATTTTTGTCTTTTTTTGAGTTATGATTAAAACATGAAATCTGCTGTCTTAAATGATGCTAAAATGCTGAAAACACTAATATGCTAAACAGATTTATCAATGCAATAAGCTAAACACAATGCACGAGCTAGATGCAACTCACAATACAATGAATCACCACTAGATGTTGTCTTGCAAACACGAAGCGATGCCCAAGCTAGGAGGCCTTCATTCCTCGAAGCAGTTCCAGAGCCAATCCGGCAGCATAACAGTATAGTAGACCAAAGATGTGAAATGATGCTCCAAGACTCCTTTTTATAATTCTCCAGTTGACTTCTCAAAACCCTAAAATCCACTTTTAGGTCAAAACCCAATCTCCTCAAGGATGGGCGTACTTTTCCTTCAAGGCTTAAGATTTGATATTTTAAATAAATATCATACTTTGATAAATGCGCCCTTCATAACCTTGCTTTGACTTTGGGAATAATTAAAATAATCTTTTAATGAGGGCGCCACCCTCAAAGACCACTTTTTAAAAACAACATTAAGTCATTAAATCTAGGCTAAGGGTCAACGTTAAAATATAATAATTAAAACGTGACTTTTTAATTAAATGACTTAACTTATCCTTCCGAATGTGCCCTGAAGCCAATACTGAGCAAAACATCTGACCAAACTGAAGCAGGAAGTCAACCGAGCTGAACTCAACTGGAAAGCTGCTAAAAATAGAATTTACTAAAAATAGTAAATTCCAGAAAGTGCTCCGAATGCCGAGATGAACATACCACTGCGAAGCTGTCTGAAAACCCAAAAAGAATCCGCCATTGAATCCACCATCTCTGAGCAATGACCTCCTCAAAAATAGGAAACCCTAATTTTACCTTCCGACTAGCCTTCGGGTTTCCAGAAAAAGGCCAACGGTCACATGATCGATCAGGTTTGAGAAGGGGACATTACAGCCTCACAAGTGCTCACACTGAAGAGATTTCGTTCTCCAATGGTGGATTGCTGCAAACCTGATCACAGGATGAAAGCAAAGGGAAAACCTCCAATGCAAAGTTGAATTATTCAAAATAGACGAGTTTCTCATTGCCCTCAACCCTTATATAGCAAAGGAGGTGAAAACTCAAGGAGGCCGTCCATTTTAGGGTTTTAGATCATTTAAATTTTTGGAAATAAACTCAAGTTACTTTCCATAGTTCTAACTTTGATTTTTGGAGACTCCTTTAAGTGATTGAATGAAATACTTTAAAACACTCACTTTAGACTTATTTAAGTGATATAAAAATTATAAAATCAATTTGACTTTATAAAAAGACTTTAAGTTAAAATATAACTTAAATCACTTAAGTAAGCCTATCTCCCTCAATTTTCCACAGAATTCAGTGCCATTAGAAGCAAACAAATTCCTGTACTGCCAAAGCCTGCAATGAGCCAATCCATGATCTCAGAAAATGAAATCGACCAAACTCTCCAGAAAGTACTACTAACCCTCTAACCAAACCAGTTAGCCTACGAGAGTCTGAGTAAGAGGCTAACCAGCATCAACCATGATCATGCCGAAAAAGGGGACATTACAAATTTTGTGTGTAACTGCAGTTTGTCACATAGTTTGTGTGTATGCTGTTTTGAGCTTGTTTTCAATTTGAATTGAATATTTGATAATTGTTTAGTGTAGTAGACTAACCACAAAAGTTCGACAATTTTCAAAAACGATGGATATATATTTATATTTCAAGAGAAACTTTGCATATGACAGGAAAACCAATTGAATAATATTTATCTTAGAAAATTTACAATTTATAAGAATTTTCACCAAATATTACGACCAAATAACAACAATGATATGAGTTTGACCTGTGATTCCCAAAGGAGGATTTTTTTATATTTAATATATTCCAAGTTGTACGGTGCCTGCTTTGGTATGAAGACACCTATTATATGGACAACACCCTAAAATATACAAATTCCCTTCTAATTCGGGTGGCTTCCTTCATAAATATGTACAACGATAGTTGGGTTAATGGCTGAGTAGTCTATTGCATCTCAACTCCTTTTTGACCATTCAAAGTATCCATGTCACCCTCATTTCAACTCAAAATGGTATGGCGAGTCTCCTTATTGATTGTGACTTCCTCAATATGCTACGGCTCAAGTATCAGTGTTGCGATAGGAAATATGAGGTACCTTTGCCTTCTAAAAGTTAATATCACCCTCTTCCATACAAATAATTAATAATATAAATAGTCTCACACCAATTACTAGAATGATATGGCTGGGTTTGTTAGTTCATATCAAAATATATATGTCATTTATCACCATATCTTTGCAACCTAGTACAATTCCTAAAATTTTTCTCTATAAGGGACTTCACAAATTTCGTTATTTACACTTGTCGAATCACTATGAGAAATTTGAGCAATCTCTCCAACAAATTGGTTAGGGTAGAATTGTTGTACCACCGAATCTAGTTATCCATAGGGTTTCTGTCCTAGGGTTTCAAGCTCCAAGAAGCTTTCCAAAATCCACACAATAGAAAATTATTCAAGCATAGTCAAAATGAGCTTCCAAAAGCACTCTTATATCTCCTTCTCAAATGACCTTTCAAATTCTTGCTTTTTAATATTTTAATTAAACTTTGATAAATAAAACAACTTTTTAAACTTCATTAAATGACCCCTAAAGTCATTTTATTGAATTAATTAAATAATATTACCCTTAAGATATCTTTGGTTGGATAATATTAAATAATTAAATAAAACAACTTTTTAAACTTCATTAAATAAACCCTAAGTCACTTTATTAAATTAATTAAATAATATTGCTCTTAAGATATCTTTGGTCGGATAATATTAAATAATTAAATTAAAGATATTCCTTGATCGTTGATTTTAGCCTACGGGAATAAGATAGGCTAATCAGTCACTCTTGATTACTCCTTAGAAGGGTGCATTACCCCAAATTAAAATTTTTGTTACACTCAGGCATTTTGCAGAAATGGTTGAAATTCTTATCAAAATTGTCAAAAAAGGTCAAAATTGGGGTTTGTATGTCTTGCATGAGGGTCAAAAACTCAAAATTTGCAAAATCTGACAATTTGGGTCTGCTTAGAGTGACCAAGTCCACAAAATCTAGATCTCAGTTTTTCGACTGTAAATTTTAGGAAAATTTCTTTTTTTAGAAACTTTCTAAAGAGAACTTTTTTTGTGATTTTTTGGGTTTTTTCCGAAACAGATGTTGACAAAATTTTCTAAAAATAGAAAGTTTGGTGTCTAGGGTTCAAACTGATTTTGATTGGCTTAAAATACTTCCTCATCGGGCTGATGTAATCAAAATCACAAAAGGATCAGTTTTTCCCTAGTGGGTCTAGTCTACTTTTTCAAAAGCTTTTTAGGAGCTCCAAGGCCATTAATGGAGGTCAATCAGCTGCCAGGTGTCGGATTCAAACATTCAAACATTGAACAAAAGATGAGAAACAATGGACGTGCACATAGAACGAAGAATGCAAGGGGAGCTATGAAAGTTGGAATATGCAAAATTTTGGCTAAGTCTAGAAACTTCAGGCACCCTAGCTTAGCCTAGGAGCCCAAACACTCATGCCTTAGAAATTTTTTTATCTCTAGCAAGCGAGGCAAAGGCAAGCACGTCGAACGAAGGAGAAAGTTAAAAATTGCAAAATAAAAACTATGTCTGCCAACGATGGGTGTGTTGATGTTATGGCAGCTTTAGGCTCATCCTTCCAGCCATGAGTCAAGACATAAAATTACATATAGTCTATCAGCTATTTATTTTATTGAGAAAATTAAAGTGAAGAGGTGCTTCACTTGGCAACAATATAATTGGGCCGACCTTCCTTGTAATTCACTTCTTATATTTGTAATTATGTTTTTGTATTGTGGCCACCTCTCTCATTTTGGATATATACAAGGTCATTTCCATCCTTTCATTCATCAAGCAAGTTTGATTGATTCCTTCATTCTAGTGCGAATTTCATCAAGAGCAGATTGCGAATTTCTTCAAGGGCAGATTTAGATATCAAAGAAGTGCAAATTATTATCTGTCATTGCATCTAGTGTTGGTGATGAATATTGGCCTTGTGATTGGCCTCATTGTTAAGAGAATTGTTGCGATTATTTATACATATAAGATAGATCTTTGTTGTTGGGTTTTCCTCCCTCAAGTGGAGGGTTTTCCCAGGGTATATGCTGTGTTATTGTGTCTGATTTTGAATTAAATTTCTGAGTTTTACATCTGATCATAAATCTAACATGGGATCAGAGCGGGTATAAGAAAGATCGTGATCAGATTTAATCAAGCAGCATTATCCTCCTTTCTGATTCTCATCCTTGATTGCATCTATCTTATCGTCAAGATGGTGAACAGGCTCAAGATCGAAGATAGACTTGAAGGCACATCAAACTTCACATCTTGTTAGTTTAGAGTCATGCTTGCTTTGGAAGAAAATGAATTAGCTGAGTTCATGGAGGGAAAAGTTCCCGAACCATCCGATGAGAATGAGAAGCCTCAATGGAAGAGAAATGGCACTAAGGCGAAAATGATGTTGGTTGATTCCGTGAAAGACCACATTGTGCCAATTATCTCCAAGTTAAAATCTGCAAGAGAGATGTTCAAAACTTGGGAGGAGAATCCGTCATCATATCAAGATGGCGAAAGGAGAATCTGTCATCTCATACTTCATGAAGATTACCAAGTTGAGAGATCAGCTCTTTACTTTTGGAGATATTGTTGATGACAAGGATTTGACTATGTTGCTTCTTAATGGTCTGCCTTCATCTTGGGAGTCATTCTGTAATGACCCCTTTCTAGTGGAACACTTAAAACCTGAAACTTGCATGCAAAGTGTTTCTTAAAGAGACAATAGAAGCGTCAGAGATCAATAAGTTCCAGTGTTGATATCTAATAAGATCAAAGATGAGATAAATATTCCATTCTTGCCAAAGGATTATTCATTTCCTTCATTCACTCACTATGAAGAATTCCTTTATAATATATTTCATAAGTACACTAGGTCAGATATTAAACATTTTCCAATATCCCATTGGTGGAATTCTATTATACCAATTATCATTACAGTGAATGAATAGAGTCATTATTACTTGTAAATCCCAATAATCATTGTAAGCATTATTATTGCATAATTGTATATAAAGCGTATATCTGTATACATTTTCATATATATAAATATATAAATTATTTATATATATATATATTTCATATATATACTTTAGTCATTATTAACTATATATATATATATATTTATTTATTTATAAATTAACAATCATAATAAACTCACCTACACTGCATACCTCTGATTATTGCTGGCAGTGATTCCATAGTAAATTTTAATAAAGAGTCAGTAATAATAAGGAATACTAATAGACAATAATTAATAATAAATGATGATAATGTTCCTATTACTTTCAATCTTCATAATTTCCTGATTATGCTACAAAAGTATTTACGTTCATTTCCAGATTCTGACTACACTATAATTGACAATAAAATAGTGAAAACAATTACAAATCCTATTGTACAAATTTATGCCAAATTATATAATGATTAGCAAAACCTACTTTATGCTGAGGCAATTTGTAGCTCACAATAATCAGATTATTTTCTGGGTACCATAGTCTATTCTCATTCCAACATATGCTCCTTGATCGGAGTTCACACATCATCTCTCCTTGGTGCCGAATATATTCCGATTTTCTTCCTTACTTCTCCTACTCCTTCATCCTCTTCTCTTTCTTTCCTAACCGCCTTATATCATCTATGCTGGAGAGAGAA